>JAFBJS010004046.1:275002-334751 GCA_016785265.1 Paraplagusia blochii | reverse complement strand
ATGTGTATAAGAGACAGCATCAGTTGGACATCTTCTCCCACATGATTTTACCATCACACTTTTATGGGATACATTTTACATCAAACATTTTTCAATTATCCAGACATATTTATCAGAAAAACAAACACTTTGATGATTTTAAAAACAAAAATGTCTCTCCTACTTTTGCTTCTCCTCCTTCCCTAAACCTCCTACCTCCTTCTGAAGACGCCGGAGCTCCTCGCTCAAATTGTTGTTGACTTTCATCAGTTGCTGCACCTTAGCTTCTGAGGAGGCCAAGGCCTTCTTCACCTCCAGGTACTCCTGCAGAGTGATGGGACCATCTGACAAGTCGGAGGAGTCCATACTCTGGACAGAAATTTGAAAGAACCATAAAACAAAATCTATATGGTTAATCAAATAACTGACCCAAGTGCTACAGTGCATAAATTATATAAGTTTGTCAATAAAAAAATAATACAACCCAACAGTGGTCAGAACGATAGCTGTTGATTACAGACAGTAAATGTTGTAATTTGACGGCCATAGTGATATATCACCTTTACTTGATCTCCAGTGTGGATAATGACTATAGTTATTTAATAAACTATCCTTCTTTGTATCTATGTTTCATGTTACAGGAAGGGAGTTTTTATTTAATTTATTGACAGCATATTCCAGAGCAGAGCTGGAACAAATGAACTGATGTTTAGTTATTTTTAAGGGGGAAAATGGAGCTGCTGCTCAAGGTACGAGTAGACAGACGAAGGAGGGCTGCGGTGGAACTGATTAAACTCATATCCTGAAGCCCCATTCTACTGACTTTCATAAATACGTACCTACTCTTTCTGGTTTGTACGGGTTAAAAGAGAGTTCTCTACCACGGGAGCAAATGAGGATTGGTCTGCAGTCAGCTACACTTGATTACCAGACGAGGACAGTGGAGCCTCAGTTCAACTCTCAAGGCAAGACCCACCCACACTTCCTGTCGCACCACAGCGTGATCCAACACAAATCTTAAACCACTCCCTGAAGCAGTGCTAACAGAAATCATTTTTTTGTGCTCAAGTCTCCATTGTCAGGATGCCACACAGTGACATCTGCTGACGTCGGCTATAAGGCTGCATATGTGCAAAAACGACAGTGAAGCCTCCAAGTTGTGGCAAGCCAGACATTTTTGTCAAGTGAGCTAAACACAGAGTAGATGGTTAATGGGTTAGTTGTTGTTTATGACTCTCGCTTGACAAACGTTCTTCTCTTCTTTTCCTCTCCCTCTTTCATACATGCACACACTCTCTCTCTCTCTCCCTGGCTGAACAATGGCTCTCTGACAACGACCCAGAATAGCTGATGATGTCACTTTGGAATTATGTGGCAGTCCTGTCTGTGGCCACTCCCCGCAAAGCATGCTGGGACAAGCAGTTTATGAGTGGAAAGGATGGAATAAAAAAAACCCATTAACCAACACACTGTCGATGGACTGTTCCAGTAAAAACACTGCTGTTCACCAGCAGAAGAAGAACTCAGCTGTACCTTAGCTCGGTTGCTACGCTGTGTGTTGTTGTTGTTCTGCGTGGTCAGTTCACTGTCAGTGTCCTCATCTGATGCTACGCTGTCGTAGTCGTGTTGATCATCATCGAAGCCCAGGTCCAGAGGATCTGTTATAGGGAAAGTATTTGTGCATTAAAATATATATATATATATATATATGAGTTAAAAAAAAATCACAGTGATAAGATAAATAACTTGTTGCACTTTGAGATCTTTGTTTAACAAGCTGCCTGTCTTCAGTTTCAACCATGAGACAATCCAAATGTATTTATTTAACACTCAGTAAATACATCTACAATATATAATACAGCACAGGAAGTGTAGCTATTTATAAAAAATTATGGGTCTGACCCACTGACAAAGGCCCAAATTTACAGTGGGTCTTGAAAAGGGCCACATTTATTTTCTACTTTCAAGCAGTTCTCACCAGTGGGGCTGCTGAGGCCTTTTCCCTGCTGTCTCCTCTTGGCGTCACTCAGGATGTCGATGATAAGCGTGGCAAACTCCCGAGCGTTGAAACGGGCCAATTTTTGGCGGCCCTGAGAGAACAATGAGGCAGGAGTCAGAACTTACGCAATTACACACACATTCAGCAACAACAACCATTAGACCATCAGTAGAATTTCTGGAAATTCCATCTTAAAAGTGTGCAGTGTGCAGAAACGTTGTTAGCCACAGTGAGGGCTGCTCTCAGATTACTGTGGTCAGCTTCGACCACTGGACTGTGGAAATACACAGTCATAATGAGCAGCCGTAAAACACACAACTGCACATAGACAGACAGACATGAAGAAACAAATATTTCATATAGTGTTGTATTAATACACATTGCTGGAAATCAATTGACAGTGTCAATATATCAGTTCTCAACATTGTCCACATCAACGTCAAACAAACAGGATTAAAAAACCATTACATCATCAAATTAGTAATTAGTTGTCCTGTCATTAGAAGACAGTAGAACTCTACGGGGTCTCTGAAAACTGTTTTCCAACACTGCAAGTATGTCTGCCAACCAGCATCCTCACATGATCCAATTTGAACCTTTTAATTTTACATTAACCAAACAAAGTAACAAAAATAGAGGTCAAGAAGAGGCTGCTAGAAGGAGACGCTCCAAAGAATCTCCCTGAGTAAACAGAGAGTCCATTCTGGTACTGCAGAATTCAAGTGCTAAAATGGTGAGTTAACTGTCCATGTTTACACACAGAGATGAGCGTGGAACTAAAGGAGGACATATGGGATGTTTCTTCCACACATGGTCAGCGCAGAGACTCAGCAGCACAGATGGATTACATATTTCCTCCTCTCTCTCCCTCTCACAGCTGAGGAACATCCCCTGTCAATTTCACACTTGTTCCTAACTCCAGTAAACAGACACAGAATCTGACCAATTCTCAGAACTGATTCTCTTCGGCCCTGGTGAGAAAAAACTGCCTTGTCCTCGATAAACTAATGCCAAATTTCCCTGTGTCCACATGTCAAAATAAGCATGCATGTGTATATGTGTGTGTGTGTGTGTGTGTTTACCTGGTTGCGTGTGGCAGAGTATTCAGGATTGACTGGCAGGAATGGCACCGCGCTGCGTTCAGTGACCAAAGTGCTGTGGTTCTGGGTTGTGAGCCACACTGAAGGCAAACATGAAGCAAAAAAAAATAAAACTGAGTCTGTGTGTCTGAGTGTGTCTGTGAGTGTGTGCGTGTGTGTGTGTATAGGCGGCAAGGTCGCCCTGGCTGCAAGACAGGCACTCAAACACCCACTCCAGCTGCCCACACTTACATGGAGACATAAACAAAGTGCAGTTGAAAAAAACATACAGATCCTAAATCCCAAAAACACAACGTTCAGCTTGGTGCCCTCTCACTGCTGGTGGCAGTAGGAGTGTGGTTGTCTGCCTCTTACCTGCAGTGCTTCTCTTTAAGCACAAATTGACTTCTGCTCTAGAAAGAGTGGAGAAGAAAAAGAGGGAGCAAAAAAATAAAGGAGAAGGAGAAGGAAGAGGAGGAGGAGAAAAACTCAAGAATTTCTAAGCCACTTCCTCACTCTCCTCCCTCGCTCACTACATTTAGCCTATTTTTCTCTCTACTGTGGGCCATGGTTGACACTACTTTTTGTCTTTAATATTTTAATCATTTCAGTCTTGTCTGTTAATCCTATTTGTCCGCTGCAGTGAGACTCACTAACAAAGTGAGCAGCGCAAAGGCAACGTCTACCTGCATCATTTTCTCTGCGGTCCACCTCATCGTAGACATCCATGGCTAGCTCCTCAAAGAGTCGGTTATTGAGCTGTAAGGACAGTAAAATACAGTTACATGTAGTGGCTCATTATGTCTAGAACCAATCTCCCCTTTTTCCTTTGTAGGTACATTTAATAGAACTTTCAAAAATAAAAAGGCAGAATAAGGTATTTATCTTTAAAGACAATATTCCAATCCCTGTTCAGCAAAGTTTAAATGATTGTTTGTTTTCTTTATAAAATGACAGGCTAAAAAGAGGTATTTAATTAAATTATAAAATAGCAATAAATACATGAACATGCCTTAATATTTTTCATGGTACTGTATACTTTTTTCTTCTTAATGGCGCAGTCTTTGATATTCTGCATTTTTTATTGTTACACTTGACACTCACCGCTTGGAGTTTCTTCTTGGCAGCTTTGGCCAACTCTGACAGGTCCAGACTTAAACAAAAAACACAGATGACAAGGGTCAGACAGAAGTGAGAACAATGCTGTGGTATAACAATGATAGGGATGGAGGGAGGAAGGGAGGTAGCGAGGGAGATATGTCAACAGACATGAGGATTGGAAATTGGTTTTAGATGGAGAAGGAGCAGGGAAAGACTCTAGAAGTTACAGCAGGGAGGGTGTTAAAAAGAATGATACCATCACTACATCTGTCACTACATCTGTCACTATATCCATTTTTCTCAAGTCCTCACTGTGGTTTATATAAGGAACAGGTTGTTGTGCGTCTGTCTCTAAATGGTCAGATCCAAGTGACCACCTGTTGACCTGACGGCCTTTCTAAGCACCAAACAGCCAAAACCATTCACACTGATTTAGTTTGTTGTAGGAGAATTTACAGACCAACCATATGTTGTGGTGAAAACATAATTGCACAATGTGCAAGTTTGTTTTAGCCTCATGTGCACAGCATCAACTGTGATTGTCCCAGAAAGCACTCTGCAAGACTGTTCCTTATTAACACAATGATCACATCGTCAAAAACACATCTAAAAGGTGTAAAAGCAGAGGACAGGAAACAAAAGGGACAAGGAAAGTAAAGATACCTCTGTGTCGGGCACTTAGGACGAGCTCTGGCTCCACCAAGCACAGCGAAAGGGAGAGAACAAAGGCGTGAGAAAAAGTAGAAAATAAAACAGAGAGAAAGAGGAGTGGAGAAGCCACACCACAACAGCTTTAATTATTATCATCCTGAGAAACCATTCACCAGAACAGGACAGATGCAAGTGAAGTGGGACGGCAACTGGGAAGTAACATTGTTACTGGATTAAGCAGAAGCAGTAGTAACTGTCAACCACTGCTGACCTTTTGTTTATCGGTGTAAACAGAGAGAATATTTAGTTGCACCCTGTTCCAACTGTGGACAGAGAGGGACTGACTGGCAGAATGTATGGTTTGGATTATGTAGTCCCACAGAGTACAACCAATAAAATAGAGGATAGTATTTATATCCCTATTGTGATGTCTGTTCTAAAAAAGACTGGGAGAAATAGCTGTGCAGCCCTGGGTATGAAGCCAGACTCTGACTCCACACAGCAAAGAGACTGAGCCAAATAAGAGTAAGGTTGATTTATCACCCACTGACTGTGCACTTCTGCACCTCAGGATTAATAAACCAAGCACACACCACCTGTCTGTGGCATCAGCACCACCTGATGAAGCTGATTTTATAACCTGCCATACTGTAGGGGCACCAGTCTTCTCCTGGCTCTTCTTCATTTCTGGGTGGGGTTTCATGTGATATAGTGCCCCCCTCTGGTCAATAGACTAAACAGCATTAGTATTACTGCATCCAGACGGACCGGATTCTGTCATGTTAGATAGCTTTGAAGCTTCTGCATGCAAGAAGCTTGCCGGTTGCTATGTTTTATATTTATTAAAATCAACATTTCACAAAACTAAATAATGTGATGGTCTTTACCTGTCAGCCATTTGTGGAATGATGTAATGGCCATTTTTGTGATCTGTAGAGAGAAGGGAGAAAAGGAGTTACAAAAGAGAAGAAAAAGAAGAGATGGGGAAAAAACACAGCATTTCTATTTATTCTTTACAGACATATGAAAAACATGTTAAGTGGAGCAGTGTTTTACCTGGACGTCTACCACACAGGTAGAAGGCCAGCCTGTCCGTTAGCTCATACTGACACTCCACCAGCCGTTCTGCTAACTCTATATGACCCGCCTGCCTATATTAGAAAAAACAAAAAACAGATTTTTTTTTTCTCAGTTATACAACTTTTCTCACATACTGGACATTTTACATTCAGCATCAAATTGTACTGTTTGATCAGTACCTGGCATAATCCATGGGCGTGCGTCCGTTAATGTCAGGTGATCCTGGGTCTGCACCGTACACGACCAGAAGCTCTGCTTGCAGGATCTGTCCAGCCTTTGCAGCTACATGAAGTGGGGTGGTGCCTTTTTCCTGCAGGGCCAAGGACACACAGCGTTAAGACAAGAGGAAGGGCACACAGAAAATAATGAAACAGCATGAGAGAACAGACTCTTCCTCACCGGGTGGAAGAAGTTGGCCTGTGCACCGAGGGACAGGAGCCGGAGACACGTCTCTAAACTCCCCGTCCGCACGCTGGAGTGAAGTTGCTAATGGGAGAACCAATGATAAGAAGGATGAAGAGGAGAGGGAGAGAGGTGTGGAATTAAACATCACACAGAGACACAGAAACAGACTGACTCCCATTAGCTGTGTGGAGCTCTGCAGCATTGGGGATCATTACATCCTGCTGTGTCGTTCAGATCACTTCCTGCCAATGGTAGGGGTCGGGGGGTCACCACCAAATGTGTGTGTGAGTTAAGAGGATGTGCGTTTCTGTTTAAGTTAAAGTTCTCCCTCTGACATCCATTATAGAAACATCCTTTGGGCATGTGCTGTTCTGCATTATAGCAGTGTCTTATAGTTCATGTAGCCAAAGCTGATGACGTTCTGCCCCACACGCTCACCTTGCTGAGGTCTTTGGTGGTGACGCCATCATCATCGCGGCAGGGCAACTTGTGCACAAAGGCCAGCATCTGGTATTTGGCTCTGATGAACTCTGATTTCGTTGGACTGTACAAGATGAGAGGAGAATTTCCCCCATTGTTACAGATAAATACTAATAAATCCAGTTTACAGTTATGCTGTGGACAAAACCTTTACTGTAAAAAAAAATTATTTTTTTAATGGTTTCTGTCAAAGAATTGCTACGTCTGTTTTACCAGTTGTGAGGGAACTTACTGGACTTTGTCCTGGGGGTTGGGTTTTCTACGACCACTCTGAACCTGAGCAGGGTCCAAAAGACTGTGTTCCCAAATGGAGTTGGCTCCATTACTGGCCAAAGTCTGAACCATCTGGAAAAAAAACAATATAACAGACTCATTAATATCAGTTATTACAAAATATGTAATTCTTAACGAGCTAAGAGTAAAAGATACAATTTAAAGCAATCCAAAATCACAAGACGAGATTCATCTGTCAAAAAAATCTTGGTTTGTTTTTGGTTGCCATTTTTTTCCTATGATGCTGAGATTTAGGAGAGACAGGGATGGACAGGATCAGGAATGAGGTGATTAGAGGGACAACACAGACAGGAAAAAGCTAGAGAAGACAGATTGAGATGGTTTGGACATGTTCAGAGGAGGGACAGTGGAAATACGTTGGTAGAAAAATGATCTAGAGATGGAGCTACCAGGAGATTGATGGATGCAGTGAGGGAGGACATAGTGGTAGTTGGATTTAGAGCAGAAGATACAGAGGACAGAGGTTTGATGGAAAAGGCTGATCCACTGAGGCAACCTCTAAATAAGGGACAAGCCGAATGGAGAAGATTTTTTTTGCCTATTAACTCTTCTCCTGACACTTACCTGCAGCAGAGCTGGCGGCCACCCACTGTGCCGCAGATGTTTGACTATGGAGATGTGACGTCCCAGGCTCCGGTGAACTGAACAGCATTCATCACAGATCAGGACCCCACGGTTGATGCTGGTCCAGCCAGGGTCTGAGATAATCATGAAAATAGGTTCAAACATTCATATATGACAAAAAGACAATAAAACTTGTTGGGTAAACAATGTTATTATATCACAAGTCCACAACATATGTTCTTAAAGAAATGGTCACCCTTGTTGCAGTTGAATCCCTTTTGGTGGGGGAATGAAATGAAAGAATTATAGTGGAAAACATACAGTACACCTACAGAGACCTACACCTCAGTTGCCTGATGTGATAAACAGCTCCCTGCAAACACAGGACGACAGCAAAAAGTTTTGCTTTTTGCTACCCCCGTTGATGCATTAAAAAAAAACAACTGAAAAATAATGTACAGTTAAGTCGCTCTCTGGCTTGGAAAAACTCTCTCGGCTTAACCTAAAATAATGCATCATCAGTAGCAGTTACTTTCTGGAACTTATGCGACTACAAGAAGTAAAATTGTACCAGCAAATATAAAATGTCTTTGATAACAGCTATGGACTAATTCTGAGCACAATTCTGTAAGCCTGACTGAGACCATTTAACTATTTAATCTTTGTGATAAATATAAAAATACCCAGAGGCTCTGCTAACTGCTGTACTGACTGGATCAATATGGGGCCAAACCATTACGGTAAATTGGATCCAAAGAGACTATTGTCAGTGGAGCAAAGTCTGCAGCATGTCAACATTAGGCCTGAATTTGGCCTCATTTCTCAAACTGTGGCTATAGCCAGCATAAAACACATGTATTTTAAATAAAGGTTAGTTCTTAAAATATTAGAAGTTATTAGGTCTGATTGATTGTTCACTATGCAAAACTTAATCACCATGTAATTCCATTTCTGGCTGTAGGATTGGTTCTCAACATACATTTTTCTCTATTACGAACAATTAAGTGGAAATCAGGCCAAGTGGTTCTTGCTGAATAAAGGAGAGTTAAGTCAAGCATAAAGTATAGAGCTGATTAATCCAAGTCTATCAGTGGATTCATTAAAATAACAATCCCAGAATTAGGATTTCTGAGCATTCCTTGCAATAAATGTCACCATCCTTTTGGAACAGTGTCAGTCAGATGACCAACACTGTGACCGCCGTGTCTTCATTGAGGTCTGACACAGGCTGCATGTCTGACCTTAAGTATCAACAACAGAGACTTCAGTAGGTGTCTGGGTTGGAGGTGGCACGTGCATCTGTTGTGTGTGGAAGCAGCATTACTGTAGTGTACAGGATGATCATATCAAAAAGTACAAATGGAGCTGGTACCTGGTCTAAAGAACAAGAATATAATCATAAAAAACACTGATGTAACAATTTGACTTTATATAGAAATATGTTTCCACTGTAAACTGATTTCAAGGATTGCATCAGATCGTGACATTCCTATTCCTGACAATTCCACCCATTATACATAAAAAGACAAAAAACAACAGGTTTAATCACGCTATGACACACCATAGTGCACAAAGCCTCCTGGAAACAGCAGTGGGGTTGTGTAGCCATGCCACAAAATGACACAAAGCAGGGCAGCAGGGAGGTGGCCTGTCACTAGTGGCTGGGTCAGCATTTTGCAGATCGCACTGCGTGTGTGCACACGCTGTGGTGGGGAGGGGCTGAATGGAGACAGCCTATGTTTGTTGAAGGGAAAATAAACTTATTTCATGCTCAACAGATGTTTTCACATTTGTTTTGTAATATATCTTTCAATGGCAATTAATCAGTGTTTGAACTGTGGTCGATTGTGCCAGTCAGCTAATGGAAAAGGAAGTGAAGCAGCATGACAACAGACTATCAAATGAGTACTTGGTTGTAACAACAGGAATCACCAGGAAAGACCAGAAAGACTTTTAAGCTTTTTGAGGTTGAGAAGTTTTGCAGACATAAACATTACTGTCTGAGGGAACACCTGGAGAGAACAGCTGTTTAATGCATACACACATTAATAAAAACGCACGTGAACATAAACACACTCAGACATACAGGGCAGGGAGTATCTACAGTATAAACACAGGCTTTCAAAGTAAACACATCAGGGCATGTGAGGCTACACATGAAGAAGATAGATACCAAGATTGTTTTGGAAAGAAGCTCCCATCACACTACAATATATACTGTCACCTTGAGAAAATGCCTATAGCATATTTAAAAAGACAAATTTTTGTGAATGGAAAAAAAACATTGTATATTTAATTTTTGGATTTGTGAAAATCCAAGATACATGTAACAAGTTGGTTTTTGCAAAACAATTGGTGAACTAGATACAGACATTAAGTGGATAAGGGCTGACTCAGTCTTTTCACTCCCTTCTTGTTATTCTGAACAATTAACAATTAATTAACTGTTGATATTATGACACAGTGGGCAAAAAACTACAACTTTCAAAGCTTCTCATTTGTCTCTGCATATAATTAATTTAGTTTAACGTGAGAGATTATTGTTTTGGAACAGTGGAACCTTTGGATACAACTATTTCTAGATACTGCCTTCAAGTTCTTTTTTTTTTTTTGCTTCAAGCAGCACACGCCACCACACTCATTCACTTGAGGCAACAAAAACATTTTTTTCATTGTGAATAGCTTGAATAAAGGATGGAGTACATTCACATAAAGCCTGTGCCACTGCTGAATTTATAACATGAAGAACATCGTTTGATTGCAAGTAAATATCTGAATGTGTTGATCTGCTATAAGAAGACCCCACATCATCTGAAGCTGACATCATTTGTTGACTATCTGCAACATTAAACACTTGAAACACTAGTCTGCTGTATTACTTGCTTGGGGCAAGAATCTTCAATACGGTACAATAGAACTAGTGTAGTAGGTGTTGTGTCCTTTGTATTGGTACTGGGCCCAGTTTTGTTATCGTGTGACCAGTACAGTGAAAAAGACTATTTTAAAGCTCTTTCCCAACTTAATAACCTTTCTGTTTTTGTTCATGGTTGTTTAAATCATTATATGGAAAATAATGGTTAATTAAATTAGACTACTATATTAGATTTAAATCAGATATATGTGAGACTATTCTTACTGCACACTACTGTTGACTACTACTACTGAACACTCGAATAAAATCCATACATCTGCATCCATTATAACAATCGTACAATCTTCTACTTTTCATTTTGGCCTTTTCTCAGGGGTTTCCACAGGGAGTCAACAATTTCCACCTCACCCTGTCCTCTGTATCCTCATATCCAACTCCAACTACCTCCATGTCCTCCCTCACTGCATCCATCAATCTCCTCTTTGTCTCCTACCTGGTAGCTCCATCTCTAGGATCATTCTTCTACCAACTGTATCCACTGTCCCTTCTCTGAACATGTCCAAACCATCTCAGTCTGTCTTCTCTAGCTTTTTCTCCAAACCTTCCTGTCTGTGTTGTCCCTCTTATCACCTCATTCCTGATCCTGTCCATCCTTGTGTCTCCTAAAGAGAATCTCAGCATCTCTAACTCATTCACCTCCAGCTCTGCCCCCTCCATCCATCATGGCTGCTCTCACCACCGTCCTATAAACTCTTGAACACCCGGACAAAATGCGATCCGCATATATTGTAACATTCGTACAATCAACTGCTGTAATATAATATGATAAAGTTCACTGTTTGTACATTTATTTACAAACCAAACTAAAGATTTGAGTCTTGTTCGATAGTAATTCTGAAAGAACAAAAAATATAACGAATCATTTGACATTTTACTGACCGACAGTGATGTTGATGCTCGCTTAATCGACTAAACTCGACAACTTGTAGCAACAGTTAGCACAGAGTGCTAGGGCTACGGCTAAGCTAACGGCTAAGATGCCCAGCGACACATAAATTAAAAAAAACACCGCATTCACCGTATATCAACAGCTTTAAACACCATAAACGGTGTCGTTTTCGAGTCCCTTCCACTTCACCGTCTCCGCTCACCTGCAGTAAATGATCCAGGGTTGAACCAGTTAGCTCGACTAAGCTAAGTCTGTGACGGTCACGAAAATCAAAACAAACGTCCGTTAAAGTGACGACATCAGTAAACCAACACTATAACATGTCTATAACGCTGCAGTAACTAGGTGACCAGGTCAACACTGACCCGAGAATCGACCACGAAATACACATACAACCAACACACTGAGCTGCTGAACATTCATCCAAAGATGTTCCTCGTTACGATAACGCCTATTTCCAGTTCATTTGCGGCCTAAGCGACGCTCCGAGTCCCGGTAGTTTCCCTACTCTGCGGCCCCGCTGACAGTGACAGTAGCCCGGGCCCTGTTGTCCCTTCTCTCCGCCCTCTTGGCGTATTGTTCCACCACAGTGGTCTTTTCTGATTTATTTACCTGGCGCACTGCAGTCGGCGCAGACTTCGGTCCTTTGTAGCTTCCTTGACATCATGGAAAGTGCCTGAATTTGAGCCGTGGATGTCGGCGATGATGTGGCTGCTCGCCCTTACCCCCGCACCGAGCTACCGACCGACGTCTGCCGTCAACCGATGCGGCCCCTGAATCCCCGGAAGCCGGGTGGTGTGATCGCTTTTCCCGGCCAGCTGACAGTTGGATTTCCCGTTTGTTCCTGCGGTATCTTCGCCCACGTTCACCGCCGGACTCCAAGTCTGGTGCCAAGTTTTGTGCACATAGTTATTGAGAGCGTGCGAGTGAACGTTCACATCGCAATATTTACTAAATCACCGCATTAGCCGCAGCTGACCGAGGGACGGCGGCAGCTTCTACCTGTCAGTTCCCGCACGCGCGCGCTCACATACACACCAACACACACGCCCTCCGACCACCTACGGGGGGAGAATGGGGCGAGGGTGCAAACCACTGAGACAAAGTCAGGGCATAAAATGATATGTTCTATGACATTTTGTTGTTGTTTTTTTTAGTAGAATGTATCGAATCAAACCGACATTTTGTAAAGCATAGGAGAAACCAATGTAACACAGATCAAGTCAAGGGTGAAATGATCGAGTTGTGTTTAGTTTAAATTTTACATGGGCACGAATCCAAGACAAAGTGACACATTCCATGAAAGAAGGACAATTTCACTTTTTTATTACAAACTGAATCCAACTGGTCCAATGGGACATTGGTTTTTCGTCATCGTATTTAGGACACAGTAATATACCACAGTATATGGTATATTATTATATTACAGTAACACAGTAAAATACCAGATCATTTCCACAGAGAAGGTGAATTGCAGGCATGTCTGTTTATGATAATTAATGAAAATGACACTGACTCCAGAAATGTATAAGTCATTCTTTTTAGACACATCTAAATTTGACATATAACATTTGATGTCAGTATTATTCAGCTGAAATAACTAGATACATATAATTTCTCTAAAACATATTTGTGTGATAATAAGTCCAAAAAATTGTTTTTTTCAAAGGTTTTTCAGTATATTGTAGATTATATAAAATGATATAGAAAATAATAAATATGACTATTATTATTGTATTTTCTATATTCCTGTATTATTATTTAATATAGATTATAGATTTAAAATAGTTAAATAAATAAATAGAAACAATTATTATTATTATTATTATTATTATTATCATTATTATACGACTCCCACTGGATGAATGCAGGAACCCTTAACGTGTGATTTCTGCGGCGCTCTCTGGTGAGGCAGCTTGGCACAGGATTGGCTGAGAGTGCGCGCATTTCATTGCAGCTTGTCAGCGCATCTTTCTCACACAGCAGCGGATGGGAAGAGAGGAGGAGGAGGAGGAGGAGGAGAGAGTAGGCAGAAAGAGCGACGGAGAGAGAGAGGAGGGAGGCAGGAGCGGCGTGTTCAATCGGCAAGGTGCAGCCCAATCTTCTCACACTATCAGACGGAGGTGTTGGGTCTTTTGTCAAGAATATACGGGGGATTTCTCTCCCGTCAGCTGAGTCCACCCTCCGCTCCTGACGCGTAAAAGAAGACGCTGCCTCTTTTACGCCTTGAGTCATCGCCGCCGGTCAGGAGGATGATAGTAGCCTGAATAATTCCCCAAAAAGTAGGACTACGGTCAGCAGCGAGGGGAGGAGAGGAGACACAGTATGATTTGAGGATGATTTCTGCCAAGAAAACTCCGGAGAAGAGTCGTTATCCTGTCCACTATCTGGTGTGGCACAACAAACACCGACAGCTGGAGAAGGAGCTGGCAGCCAACGAGCAGGTGAGACCGGGAGGAGCGACCAAGCATCTCCTCACAGACGGAGGCCTGCGACTTCGTTGTGGGCGATTTTTTTCTTTTCATTTCTTTTTTTTTTTGGTGTGTGCTTTTATGCATGTGATGTGTCCATACATGTGAATTGTGCGTAAATGGTTCCAGTTCCAGTCATGAAGCAGCTCAGGCTGGAGACAGCAGTTAATTGTGCACCATAGGGCGGAGGGAGGCACCCAGGAGGGAATTGATACTTGATGAAGTGAAACATCTGAGCTCTTCTAGTGGACCACACTGGGGCTCAAGTCACCCTCTGGTTTTAGTATGCATGAGAAGTTTTATCTAGAGTTTATTCCAGGGTGTATTCCATGTGCAACTGCAGAGTCTGACTGTGTTGCAGTGGGTGCATGTGCGGTGTACAGTGTGTTTGCGTGTATTTGTCAGTCAAGGATGGTTGGTGTCTGATGCCACAGACAGCATCCTGCTCCACACTGCACCTGGACCTGCTGAGAGTGGGTGAGTCAGGGCTGATGCTGAGTAAATGCACTAACAGGGGATATCAATGAGAGGTCTTCATCAGAACCTCATCCTTTACACCTGGAGAAGTATGTCAGCATTCAAGGCGTGTTCAAGATCCACGCTGCTGAGATAAGAAGTGTCATTTCAGTCATTTTCTGTGTTTGCTGTTACGTAAGACACACTCTGCTGGTTTGCTTCTAACTAAACTGATTTAGGACCACATGCATCACTGGGTAGTCTCAAGACATCCAAGCACCTGCCCACACACACGTTCATGCACATGAGCTCACGTGTTATGAAATCTCCTGCCACTGTCCTCATCAGAAAGTGCCCCCAGACATTAATTGAGGGACCACCAGGTCTACATATAGGGGCCATAATCACCTGCTGCAGGTTGAACCACAATAGTTGGTTTGTATTGGAATAGAAATTACACAGAGTTGATCTTTTAAAAACATAAACAGTTTGACTAAAGCTTTGTTCTGCAGGTTTTGTTATTCCACAAGAGCAGTGAGTTAAGACGTTGTTTCCACATTCGGATCAGGCAGAAACTGACAAAAATAAAAACACGTCCCAGGAGTCTTTCAGAAAAAGTATAGAAGACAAAGAAGTGTTTACAAAGAGAGAGCCCCAGGCAGCGGAGGTTGATGAAATGAAAACAGTCTTGATCATGCATTAGTTTTGGTTTATTATTAATAGTCTGCACAGAAGGTGAATTCCTCACTAGTAGTGACTAGTAGGAAACTATATATAACTTCTTTTTCCATAGTTTCCTCCAAAACAGACAGACCATGGTGGTTTCCCAACTCTTTACTGCAGAGGCAAAAAATATATAAAAAAAAAAAAATGAAAAAAAAATTGACTGTAGCCTGGATTATACAGTGATTAATCTTATAAAATCTGTTTGCCAAACCTGGCAGCCTGAAGTCAAAACATTTCTCTTAACATCTGGTTTGAAAATGCCAGAATGAAGGGAATAAAAAAGGCCACTTGACGACTATATTTATAATTTATATGAAACTAGGTCTTCCTCAGCTAAATATCTGGCTGCAGAGTATATTCAATCAATTTTTAACACAAGCTTAATAACCTAATCCTCTCAACCTCAGCATCCTGTTTGTCTTGGTTCTCCCCAGTGTACAACTGAAACATGACGCAAGTTGTATTTATTTTGGCTGAGTTCTCAAAGCCGGGATTTTTGAATTTTCTAGTTGATATTTTGTTCTGCCAAGTGAGCTGCCTTGAAGGCAATTTGAAGAAAAAAAATTCTCTATTCTATTTTACATGAAAATGTGAAAAGAGTTAAGAGACCTGAACGTGGATCTGAGTCTATTTCTGAAAGCATCTTTCTAACAGCCTTTAAATTACAATTATTTAACAAATCTATTATTCAGCAAAATGTTATTTTTGTTTTAAAATAAAATGCAATTTTAAATTCATGTAAAATTCACCCAAAGATTGGTTAAAATTGTCGTCTTAAAAATTGTAAAATTGATAAGATGTTGGTTTTGTTGCTGCTGGTCATTGTCAAATTAGTCCCCAAAAATACCAGAGTGAAATAAGAGGTTATTTTGGAGTCTGTCTCCAAACCTAATCCTTCTGCTCCTTATCAGCCGGACTTGTTTGATAGCAGATTAAAGCAGGTTGAAGAGACACTCAGTGAAAATAACCGTCCTGTCTTTTTTTCCTGTTTCGTTCTCATTGCGGACGACCTTCTAATCCGTGACTCTGAATACGTTCGACCTCTGAGGCTCCTACTCACATGGTTGTGTGTTCATGACTCCGTGCGTGGGTGTATGGATAGAAGATGGAAGTCAGCTTCATGCTTTGCATATGTTGTACAGGACAGTTCTTGTTTTTGCATAGGCAAACATTCTATTCCTGAGTGTCTGTAACTGTAATTCATTTTGAAGACAGTGTTGGTAAATGTAGGACGGCATGTGCACAATACTGTTGCCATATAATGTTATTACATGTAAACGGAAATTAAACTGAGAAAGTGCAAAAGCACCAGAGCTAATATCCAGACACTGGTGTTCAAGCTCTACTCACTCACTGCTCTGTTTTAATCTACTAATTTACTTTACTTTATAATTGATTAAAAAATGCTTAATTTTGGGCTTTTAAAGATTCATGTCATCAATATGTTGTTGTCAGAATCAGTGACAACAGTAACAACACTGATTCTCCCTTTGTGTTAAATCTGGTATTAATTGACCTTAAAAGAAACTTCTGAGACATTTCATCTTAGTTTGCTTCTGTCCCAGGTGAGACATAAAGTTTTGCCTGGTCTTGGTTTTTGTCTGGTTCTGGGAAATCCAATTCAGCAGCAATTTACTCTGAATTTACTTTGTAATTCCTAACCTGGTTCTACCTCTTCTCTGTGTTTATTAGACCATTTGCAATGAACCATCAATACATATTTTTACTTTTTTCCTAATTATACAACATATAAACCAGGTGTGGACAACTTTTGGACTGCTGGGCCACAATTGGTCCTATAACTGGACACTGTGTCCAGGTCAGGAGTAGAAGTATAATGAAAATACGTACCAAATAAATAATTTGGTAATTTAGCTTACAAAGCTGGGCCACATCAGGCCCCCGGGCCTTAGTTTGACCCATGATCTAAACAGTGTACCAAGATATCCCAAAGTCAGTCTTCTGTGAAAGTGATCATTTGTACAAGATAAAAATCTCTTGCACAACAAGAAGACAGAATGAGGTGGAACTTATTATTTTTCATACGCTTCGTTAGTTTAACCATAGGCTTGTCCTCATGGGCAACACTGAAGCCGTGGTTGTTTTCCATCCTTTACGCAGAAATATTCTAAATTTATGTAGAAGAAACACTGAAAATAACCCTGTTTTTATATTACTGTTAAAACTAAATGGTTGCCTGAACATCATGGGAAAATTATCAAAAAAAAAAAAAACTGTAAATGCTGAGAATGGTATTGATTTTTCTCCTTCTGTTGCTGCGTTGGTGTAACATACAGTATTTCTTCGTTTCCGTTCACAGTTAGTGCCAGGATTTTTCCCTGTGTGCTGAACCCTGTGCCTACGTTCACATGCATGAGCACTCTGTACGCCTCCACATCTAAATCAACCTGGTTCAACGTGTGCACGTGAAGCCAGTGAATGTCTGTGGAACCAACGCCTCTTTATCAGGATTGTGACAGGATAAACTGGGAGAGGTGAAAGTTCATAGGCACATTCCTCTCTGCAGCAATGGCTAACAATGTCAGACATTGTTAGAATTTTCATATCACATGACTGGCCTCAAGATGTGTGAAGTGTGCAGTATGACAAAAGCAGTGTTGTGTACATGGTGTGTGAACATTTTGGTTCCTTAAAGTTGGCAAGAATGTCTGCTAAATTCTCTGGGCTTTCGTGTTGGATCATATGGCATGGTGGAGTGAGTGAGTGAGTGAGTGAGTGAACAGATTAACATTTATTAAACTGAAGACTAGAGAAAAGAAACAGACTTGAAATGAACGAATGAACGCCAGTATCAACCAGCTGTCTAGATAAACTAGAACCTCGACAGACAAAGATTAAATGTTCCAGTGCAGGAACGAAATGATCTGGAATGTTAGTTTAACATTCCCTCATAAAACTGAAAATAAAGCTGATCGTAAAGTGAGACAGGTGTTGAAGTTGTAGTTTGTAGAATCTTCAGACTCTACGTAGGATGATGTTTATTTCAATGTCACAACAAAAGGAAATGTCTGTGTCATTGGTGTGGAACTCCGTAGTTCACTTCTGCCATCCTGCACTGGACAGATTCCACTCTAACATGGACAAAGCCACATAAAAAAGGTCACTTTTATATTTATGGAGCTAAAACAGATGTTCAGAACCAAATCCCTCCCATTGCATTAGACCTGGTGCAGTTTCAAGGCGAGTAAGGAAGCAGAAGTGAAGTGTCAAGACGCAGCAGTGAGACGAAGGGCAGAGAAGGTGATGACAGAAGTGAACACAGAAGTGGACAGGAAATGGGAAGGGAAGAAAATGATGTTGGCCCTGAGCTGAGGCGCTCTGGATTGGACGCAGATGTAAAAGCACCCGGTGATGGATAAACAACAGGGTCATGTCTGAACTAATGGTCTGTCTCCAGACAAAGGCAGGAAATGACACCAAGATCTCTGTTTTCTCTCAGTGTAATTGCTCTTTGTCCCTTCAGTTTCTGTCTTCTTCTCCCTCAGCTCCTCCACCTTCACAGTTAGGTGTGGATACGACGCCTGTGTGAGGCGCTGATGCTTAATCAGCGACTTAAAATCATATGCTGGGTTTTCTCTGTGGAACTAAGGCACAAATTGAGGCTCTGGTGGTGGTTACTGTTACTGATGGTTACTGCAGCCATCTGCTGTGGGCCTGCCAACACCTGTCTTCCTTAAGACATTTCTTTGGACCATGAAGACAACTGTGCGCAGGATCCATGCTAACGCTAGCAGACACTCGAGCCTCAGCAGGAACCTAATCGGCTTCATACATACTGCAAGATGTGTGGGCACGTTCTTCTCCCATCATCTCCCCGTTGACCATACATGATGGTTGACATGTTCATATGAATAATAAAGACACAGCGGCAGAAATATGATGATGTTACAGGATCAGCAATGCATTTCTGACTGGTTCACCAGTAACAGTGTGAATGGTGAAGTGGAGACAGTCAACAGTTTTTATGTTTGTCTGTCTATGCTACATCATCTGGACCTCTGGTTTTGGACCTGAACCCTTAGTACCATCTCAGTACCATCTTTGCAGCTGGTGGATTTCAACCTTAACCCTTCCAGATAATGTTCTCCTCCCCTCACCACCATGGCCATGGTACAGTATGTGTCCCCTTGTAGTGGACAGGCCAACAAACTCACCAAACTGACTGGACTCAGTTCCAGTTCTGCTCACAGTCCTTAGGGGGGGTAGAAAATACAAATTAATAAATGAAAGAATTGTCAATGTGACATGATGTCATCATCACTTATATCTAAATATCAAATTGATCTGCAGCCTAGTAGAGTCACTGTCCTGTTTCCTCTGCATCAATATTATGACACATTGAGAAGATCCTCAACTTCAGGTTTTTGTTTTGCTCAGTGTGTCCATGAAGTCTGTGCTTCTTCTTGTATTGAACAAGGGATTCTCAGCTGCTACTTCTTCACCCAGGCTGCTGTGAGACTGAAAGAACTTTTGTACCTTGAGGTGAACCAGTCTTAAGTATCAGCTGTTAGGCAGGTGAAGAGAAACTGTGGTGGGCAAGAAGATCCAGCCTGTAATCAGGTGTTGAGGATTACAGGTTTGAATCCCCCCTGGACAGCTGTTCCACATTCACCTCTCCACCCCCACCCTCACTCCCGGGACACATCGGAGAGCAATCGCTGCTCCTCAGGGATGTGTTGATGAGTGCGATGAAGAGCACACAGTTTGTTGTTTGTGTTGTCTCTGCATGTGCAGTGATGACGAAGCTGATTTGTCTTCTTCAACAGAACGTTGTTGATTCTATGAAGTAAGACTTGAAAAAGGAACAAAACGGAGAGAAAAGAAGAAGAAGTTGATACGACATGGGAGTACTGCAGTGAGGCGTGGAAAATCCCCTTCTTCTGAGGTGGGAAATGATACCATAGACATTGACCATAAACAGCTTCCATCTCAGGATGTTCTTGCGTTTCTAAGTCAGTTCTTACTGTAGATGATGGAGATGCTCCTCGGCTCTCAAACAGCTGGGTATCAGTACCTTCAGATAAACATCACAGAAGCTCTTTCTTCGCTGCTGTTGCTGCTGCTACATGTCTGACAGGTCCATCATCATTCTGCCTGTTGGAGCTTTCTGGATCTCTGGCCCGTGTCGTTGTGTCTGCCAATCAACGAAGTATAAAAAAGACAAGGAAGAGAAACACAGAAATGTTTAACATGCAGGAAAATAAATGTTTGTTTCCACCAATTGGCTCCAGTCTACAGTATCTGCTGCAGTGATAAATAATAATCCTCTCTGTATAACGGGAGGTGGAGGGGGGTTGGTTGGTTATTTTGCAGCAGAACATTTAATCCTCACCCTCCGTCCTATGTGAAGCATGATGATCGATTTGTGCCATTCTCTTTTTGAGGAAGAGTCACATTGAAAATGAATCAGGGAGTCATGGCCACATCGTTCAAGTCTGGCCTGAATGGAGAGACGCAGAGTTGCAGGAGGAAAAATTTATTTTTATTTCCCTCTTCCTTCTCCAGCCTGAGCTCCTCTGCTGTGCAGGAACATTTTGGGTGATCTGTACTTGTTTATGCACAACTCTGTGTGTGTTTGTGTTTGTGCTGTGGTATTTATATGAAAGATTGATGTCGACCAAAGTGCCTGCCACACTGCATCGGTTTGGGCCCACGCTGAGCAGGAGGTGATGGGAGGCGCATGTGCTTATCAATAATGCAACCTCCGTCAGGCTCTTCACGGAGGTGAGGGTTGGAGTGCATGCAATGAATAAGACGTGGGGAGATCATGTTGAATGGCTTGATTATTGAGTTTTAGTAAAAGACGGAATGAAAATGGTAAAAAAAAGAAGTGCTGGACACAAAGGAGAACTTTTTTTATTTAAGAGTCTTCTTATTATCCTTCTGGCATCTCCATCTTCTCCTCAGACTCCAACTACCTCCATGTCCTCCCTCACTGCATCCATCAATGTTCTCTTTGTCTCCTACCTGGTAGCTCCATCTCTAGGATTGTTCTTCTATCAAGGTATTTTTAAATAACAAAATGTATAAAAATTGGCCAATCATCGGTCACAGGAGTCTGAGTCACAGGGTTTGTGTTCTGTCCATTGTCCTCCAGATGAGAACTTTGTGCAAATGTCCATCGTCATCAATGTCTCAATGTCAGGACCTAGAGATTAAAATTACATTGGTCTCATGTAACAATATATATTGTATTACTGTATGTATTATTGTACAGTACGAGTCAGGAAAAGTCAGCCATGAACAACAGATGTCGCTGTAGCGTTGGATAAGAGCCCATTAATAGATGATCTGGTAAAAATGAATGGAGAGCATTGTATTCTGATACATTTGAATGATTATTCATTATTGTGGCTGCTGAACCTGTCACCTTCACATCACTGTCAGTGAAGTTTGTTCTGCTGAGAACCTTGTCAGAACTCTTGATGTTGGTGAAGAGTCAAACTGTCGTCTGTCTTTAGATTCACTTCCATCCTTGTCTCCACTTCTACTTCTGATGCAAATTGTGCCGAATGACAGCATCAAATCACTGATGCTGTCGTCGTGGTTCCTGATGGAGGTGAAAGGTACAGTCACGTCACATTCACACAGTGTGGCGCCTGTGGATTCAAGCGTTTTAGAAATACTGCCGCAGCCTCATCTGCTGCCACGTTGGTTTGGAGGTTAATGACGCAGAAGCTGTGACGCAAAAGTTTAGGAGCAACCTGTCACTGTCTGACTGGGAGGTCCTGAGAAAGTGCTGAGTGAGGAGGTGCACAGAAAGGGTAACTGCTGACGTTGGTATTGAACGGATCCTGACTGCGATCAGAAATAGTAACAGCATCAGTGGAAAAGTGAGGAAAAGTGTCCGTATGTTTCCTGATTGTTAAAAATGCCGGAATAAAAAATGACTCAGTAAATGCAATCATAAAATGTCTCATTGTTGAAAATATTTTGACACTTTTTTGTCTGACTCCCAGTTATTACCTCAGGTTGGAAGAAATAAAGAAGAAGACATTTTGAAACTTTGGTCCAATATTACAATCTTAGATCATTTTCTTTAAACCCCAATAACATAATACCTGGTTTCACAAAATGGTGTGTTTTAAAAATAGTTTTGGGGCAAAATGACTGCATATAGAAGTGCAAGTCACTAGGTGGCACTGTCTATTTCAGAGATTTCTGTATGTCCACTACTTTATTCACTTTCTTTTTATCATATCTCAACACCTTCCCTCATGTTTACCTGAACAAAGGTGGTGTGTTCTTCTGCGCTGTCCTCTGGGAGGTGCTGGTGCACACGCATGCACAACAGTGCACTCTGTTCTTGGAACTTCGGTCGGTTGACTTCCTTGGCTGCTATAGCGATGACTCCTGGGATTCCTCCCCCTTGGCTCTGCCTCTGTCTCTCTCCATGTCTGTTCTTTAAAAACAAACATCTCATCTTGAATTAGCTTTGTTTTTCATGAACTTTGTAAACGTATTTTATTCATATGTAACATGTGTCAACATGTAACAGTAACTAAGTTAGTGAGAGTTAGAACTCAGTTGTTTGACATTTCATCATCTGGACTTTCTCTCTCTTCTGTCCTTGATTTTCTAGAAACTATTACATTTTTTAAATCCATCAGTTGAGGCAGATTGAACAACCAAGCAGGTTAGTTCACAATGTGCTGTTGATTTATAAGCAAATCTTCGAGGTTTTTTTTGGCACCTGATGGTCCAGAAAATCTGGTATATAGAAACAAAAACCTTCTGCCAAACCTGAACCTCCTTAAACCGTTAAATAATTCCTTCCTTCAGGCCTGCTGAACTGGTGTCTCCCCTCAGAGAGTAAATCTTAAACGGACCAGCTGACCAGAGATCAATAAAACTGACCCTGGGTCAGTCGAGTAGAGGATGACAGATCTGGGACCAGGTGTCGTAAAAGTTTCTGGTTTGACGGGAGAACGTGAAACTGTGGAGCAGACATTGTACCATAAGTGAATTAAGGGAAGTTTCTGAATAACATGAACAAACATCTCATTTGAAGAACCAGAACTAAAGTCATGGAATCAAACCCACGTCCAGTCCCTGCTCAGTGCAGTCTCACATCTCTGTCTCTGTCTTTATCCTGAGGTTGTTGGCTCAGTGTTCGACCTCCAGATGCCGTAGTAGTTTGTCTCCCTCTCAGTCAGCACTGATCTGTGGTTGAACAACATCCGTGTGTAATGACTTTAAAAGCTGAGCTCAGTATTTGTTTTAATTTAAGGCATCAGTGCATTGGCATGATTGATCACAGAGATTAGGACTAATGTCATTTAGCTAAGAATAAGTTCCATTAACGCTGACTTTTCCCTGACAAACACTTTGAGACTGAGACGAACAAAACAAAAGTGTTTCCGTTTGAGCAGCAGATGTGAAGCCTTATGTGCGGAGGTCCAATCTATAAGAGTCAAGAACATCAGTGGACTACAGAAGTGCAGCAACAGCCTTGTTCGTGAGGTGGTCACCTGACATCTGTCAACGCAGCCCTGTGTGTAACAGCAGACTTTCTCTTTCTTCCCACATCTAGACTGATCTAGAGACCTTGGACCCTCGTGGTCGAACTCCTCTCCACCTGGCTGTGACACTGGGACACCTGGACTGTGCCAGAGTCCTGCTGCAGCACGGAGCAGATGTTAGCAAGGAGAACCGCAATGGATGGACTGGTGAGTCCATAAATACTGGAACTATTCCTTCTACACAGGTATTAGAAGGAATTTCACTACAGATGGAGCTACCAGGTTGGAGACAAAGAGGAGATTGATGGACACAGTGAGGGAGGAGATGGAGGTAGTTGGAGTCAGAGTAGAAGATGGAGAGGACTAAATAAACCTACTTTGGTTAGTGAGGTACAAACACATTGACCATGAATACTTTAATGACCCTGGGGGGAGACCCTGTCTAACACACACTGTCTAATGTACCATGACGTCACTGGTATAGAAGTAAAAGATGGAAGTCAGTTGTTGTGATTCACATATCAATCCGACTTCCAGACAGGACAGCTGAGACCACAGAGGGACGTCAGCCGCTCCGTCACAGCTCACAGAACCATCTCTGGGTCTGCTGGAAGCCAAGAAGCACAAACAGAAACGCAATCCAATACGCAATCCAATCCAATACGTAAAATTCAGCCCATAATCTGCTCATAAAGAGCAGACAGTTTTGGGAATAGCGCCCCCCGCTGCTCTCCGTCCCGGAACTATTTGCCAACGCGTCCGCACTTTTAATTCCCTGTGGTCGGATTTTCATTTAAACTGATGAGGATTCTGCACAGTTCTGGTCCCTGGGCGACTTGGACTGCATTCTACAGAAGGACAAATCACCCATAATGCCTCTCTGCGCTGGCTCTGTGCAGAGCAGCGAGGCGGCAGAAGAATTAGCAAAAAGCAAATGAAAATGGATTTGATTTTATCTGGAATTGCACCTAAGATTTCAGTTTAGTTTCCTGTTTTTAAAATAAAACAAGACTTTTGTTTTATTCCCAAAAAATGAGCAAAATATGTAACGATAAACACATTTGGTTGATTGTAGCACGTCTGGTCCGTAGCTGCGTTGCGGAGTGGAAGTCTATGCTTGTGAGCAGCAGCTCTTCTTCTGGCCTACTTCAGTTCCACTTCAATCCCCAGCGGCCCCTAAACTTCTGGAGAACATCAATTTTAGATGAGGCTTCAGTGAAGGTCCCTGCTTTAGTCTCACTCTCTGTCTGTCTCTCTCAGTTCTCCAGGAGGCGGTGAGCACCAGAGATCCAGAATTAGTGCGTCTCGTGCTCCGTTACCGTGACTACCAGAGGACTGCCAAGCGACTGGCGGGCATCCCCGTCCTCCTGGAGCGGCTCCGCCAAGTGGGATTTCACACACACACACACACACACACACACACACACACACACACACACACACACACACACACCAAGTGGGAGAGGGAAGAGTTACTGTGATGTGACCACACATACATGAATCAGAACACACACATCTGTTAGATCTGCAAAGGCTCAGACGTTGGTGAAGAGTCGACTGGAGGATATTTGAAAATATAAATAACATATGTCCACATGTACATATATATAAATACCCTATGTATGTTCACCTATGTTTCTTGAATGGTTCAAAGAATTATCCATCAAATAACAACTGTCCTACCTAACCTACTGTATGGACAGGCATGAGCAAACTAAGGGCCGGGGCCCAGATGAGGCCAGTTCAGCTCTGTAATATGGCCCGCCAAATTTCTCCAAAAATTTTAAGCATTCCCTACTGAAAGATTTTCCCTCCAAGTCACTGGAGTGTCCATGTGTCCATGTTCATGCCTCAGCTCCACAGCCTTGGCCTTGGCTGCACTGTTGGTCGGTGAAGAAAGAATAAAACACAGGTGGATGGATATAATATAAAACTGTCAACTTCTCCTTCCACCACCTCTGTCCCTGATCTCCAGTTCTCAGCCTCCTCCTCAGAATCCTGACTTCCTCTCCGTCTTCTGTTTCTTTATTATATTAATACTGGTGTCTCTGCTTCCTGTCTCTGTCTTCTTGACTGCTTCACTGCTCCTCTCCTGCTCTGTGTCCAGGCCCAGGACTTCTACGTGGAGATGAAATGGGAGTTCACCAGCTGGGGTGAGTGGAGTCTCTGCGTCAGTCCAGTGTCAGTCCTGTCAGAACTAATCCTGTTATCGTCTCCCTCTGGAGCTGAGGAGGCTTGGTTCTTCCTGTCAGACACGGCTCAGAGCGCAAACACACACAGACACACACAGACACACACACACACACGCTTCCTGTCCAACTAATTGTTAACAGCATTTTAACCCGAAACCACCAAAACCCAGATCTCCACAACAGTTTCTTCTCAGAATTATGAATGTGTGTCCAGTGTTGTGTCCAGACCACAGGAGTGTTTTCAGCCTCAGCTGCTGATGAATCTTGGTTCTGTTCAACGAGGCTCAGGCCACGACTGTGTTTGTCCTCAGTGCCCTTGGTGTCGAGGATCTGCCCCAGCGACACCTACAGGGTGTGGAAGAGCGGTCAGAGTCTGCGTGTGGACACCACCCTGATGGGCTTTGAACAGATGACCTGGCAGAGAGGGAACCGCAGCTTCATCTTCAGGGGCCAAGGTTGGAGTTTGGATCTGAGTGGATGACTGTTCTCATTCTCGTTGTCGTTCATTTTCCCACTCTCTTCTCTCACAGACTCTCGTGCAGAGGTGATGGAGGTCGACCACGACAGGCAGCTGGTGTTTTGCGAGACTCTCTCCGTGTCCTCCCTCACCGCCCTCTCACCTGACCGTGGGAATCCCCGCCCCTGCAGCAGCGCCACCTCAGGTCTGGGGGTCCTTGGAGGGATGCAGCCCAGTGACGAGCAGGTGGCAGCCAGACTGACCGCCCCTGTGGTCACCACGCAGCTGGACACACGCAACATCGCCTTCGAGAGGTCAGAGTCAAAGCCGTCAGATGAATGGGTTTTTGATCAGGGATGAATATCAGGGTTTTGTTCTGCTGGAGTAATTCTTCATCCTGCAGCAGCAACACATTTGCTGAAAACAGGAGATGGTTTTTGCTTCAGGCTTGTTTTTTTTATCTGCCTCAGAAGGAAAATACATCATCCTGAACCGCTTCACTCACGCTTCACAGCCACGCCGCAGCCGCAGTGACACGTTCTTTGATAGCTGTCAAAAATGTCACAAAATCAGAGGAAGTGAGACGGAGCAGAACGGTCAACACAACGAGGATACGAAGGGTTAAATGGGTCTGATCCTGCAGAGACTTTTGTCATTGAGACAAATCTCACATCTTCAGCCTCGTCCTTTACCAGACACTGTGTTTAAGTCATTATTAACAAAGCCTCAGGTTGTGGTGCATTGATCACCAGTAAACACTGCACCTCTACATCCCACCAAGAATCACAGGAATAAGCAATAATAATAATAATAATAATATAGAACATAGGTGAGAAAGGCTTCTTCACAGTTAAAAACAAGGCTCAGTCAGTGTAAAGAGATCCAACTTTTACAACATCAGGTTGGTGTCCATCTGAGTCTTGTGACTCATGGGTATAATTTTAAGGCTGGACATAAAGACAGAAAAGGACGGAAGTGAATCAGGAGAAGACAGTAGTGATGGAGGAAGATGAAAAAAAAAAATCATCTCATTCCAGTCAGAGTTTGAGATACGACCAGTGTGACACAAGGAAAAGGAAAATGATAGAACTACACTCCAACAGCTCCAGAAAATGCAGAAAGTGTGAGAATCTCAGGGTTGAGAGAAGCTTAGATGTTGATGCCACGCAGCTGAAACGGTAAATGAAAAATTAATTTGTCCTCCACTGCGAGGGTGACGGAACCCTCGACCAACTCAGAAGTTGCTGTTACTAAAGGGAAACAGGAGAGAGAGCAACGAGAGGAGGGATGAGTCAGAGCAGAGATAATCGTCAGACTGTCAGAGACCTCAGTGTCACCTCTGAGCACACCTCCTGAGTCAGCGCTTCACCACCGTGCGCCAATAATTTCACAAGTTCACGATAATGCGCTGTGCACTGAACACTGTCAAGAACCCTGAGTAGGACAAACACACACGTCTCATACAAAGCATGGAGAACTGCACATATGCATACATGGATATAGATACAAGACTTTTATATATTCAAATGTGTATTTATGTGTACACTTTATTAGGTGTCTTTGACAGGGACAATGTACACAAACATTAATCAGAGAAGAGATGATTTGCAGTCCCTCCCTATGTCCAGTGTCCATATAGAGAGAAAAACTATTATTTTAAGAAATGTCATTTCACATTATGAACATGGATTTTTGTGTTTCTTTCTCCCTAAATAAATTCAGCCAGATAGAAGTGGGCCAATCTCAGCCCGCAGGCCTTATCTTTGACTCCCACAATCTGGTTTGATTGTGATGGAGGAAGTAAAAGTGCAATGTTTCTTCCCAGATCAGAGCTTCATTTGGAGTTGGTCTCTGTCTCTGGTCTCCAGAGGAAACTGTCTGTCTGACTGTGTGAGAGTTGTTTGTGTTTTCCCAGAAAATCAGATGATTAACAATAATAATGATGAATTATTATGGGATACATTATCATCTCAGACATGAGACATGACTCAGCTCTTGGTATGTTGTGTTATCTTAAAAAGGGACGTTATTCAAAGTAGGGGGCGGGGACAAAGTATAAAATTATCAGATTAGGGAATTATTAATAATTCACTCCAATGACAAGTATGTGTGATTCCAGGAACAGGACAGGAATCCTGGGCTGGAGGAGTGAGAAGATGGAAGCAGTGAATGGATATGAAGCCAAGGTAATGAACTGACCTTCATCACTTAGACTGATACTTAACTGTGGTTAAGGCAGCAGACTTGGGTCCACCAGGCTACAGTGTAGGTCCAATATAGGTCCAGTGTGAACCAGGAGGCAGCTGTGTCAGGAAAATACAGTTCATCGCCCTCTCCTGTTGACAGCTGGTATTGGTTACAGCTCTCTCCCCCATCACCTTCCCTCTTTAGGAAAAAATAAGCCGTTTTTTTTTTTTTAGCAGACGTGCCCACGGTACAACAAGGTGACAAGTCTGTCTGTTACTGCTCTGGTTGGAGAACATCCATCAGTGCAGTAATCTCCATTCACAGCAGTTAAATCACTCACTCCACCAGTCATGAACAGATGCATCTCCTTCCTTCAAGGAGTCAAAGGAAACACGGCGTCCATGGGCAGCCGTCCCCGCTGAGAAGATAATAACACTTTAATTTATCCCTCACACATGCATTACTTCCACCACATTTGTTTTCTCTGACCCCCTGAAGGGAGTCGATGGGAGACAAGAGTTGGACGCTCAGGTCCATCTGTCTCTGGTGGTTGAGAAGCACTTCAGCCAAGGTTCTGAAGGGAAACACTGAGGCCTCTATTCCCTGCATCATCAATCCAGAGTTCCATTTAACCATTTATTCTCCACTCAGATGATTTTTACCACTTGACCCACTCATCCGTCCTTCACTCAGTCTCCTGCCTGATGTTTCGTCAGAACCTTCTTCTTATCTGAATGGAGATGAATTCCTGTGTGGTTCACAGGTCTTCAAACAAAAGGTCTGGTTGATTGGTTGTTTACAATCTCTATAAACTGGATGAGAAAAGATCAAAATGGAAAAAATATTCATGGAATAACCGCCTGTGTATTTTCCATTTAAGTCTTAACTCTTCGTGGAGACAGTTTTCTTTTTCATGGTGGGATCTCGTAATACATTTTTTAAAATCTTTAGGGTTTTTTTGGGAATTTGAAATTAGAATTATGCAAAAAGGTTGGCGTTAGTGCTCTTCTCTTTAAAGTTGAATTTAATATTTTATACATTTTTCATTAATTCAAAAGTGAAAAAATCTGTTGATCAACCTGAAACAATCCTTAAGGAAACACAGGTATTGTTATCTTAGTGTCTGATAGGAAGAAGATTTCTGACACTTTATTGGAAATTCTCTCTGGTGAAGGTTGAAATCACAGCTCAGGGAACAGTTATTTCACATTTTATCGTCTGAAATTGGATGAACATAAGGAGCATATATCTGTTCAGTCGCCCCCTGAAGGCCATTCTGGGAATAGTCTGTGGTTAAATACTCATCTGAAGTGAGTTTTTAATTACACCAATAGAGAAACACCATTAAACATCAGAGTCTTTTTCAGGTTTACGCTGCGTCCAACGTGGAGTTGATCACCAGGACCAGAACCGACCACCTCTCAGACCAAAACAAGAACAAATCCAAAGGTAAGACGTCAATTATTTACAGTCAACTCTAATTTGAGATTTTTTATTTTTCTGCGTCCAAAGGACCAAATGAAATTAAATGCAAAGACAGTTTCACAGAATCCTTTTGTGTTTCTTTTTCACTTTTTGTCAAGATAAATTACAACATAATAAATCAACCTGTGAAAATAACATTGCTTTAAAGCCAAAAAGCAAAAATAAAAGCCAAGACGTCCTGAAACAAACCTTATTTTTAATTTTAGAGTGTTTTTGAAAACTTTGAAGATCTTTTTTTCTGCCGTTATCATCTAAAAAAGTTCTCTTGGGTCGGGGGCTCTGATAATATCATCAGGTTTTCATTTTCCTTGGGCTAAAGAAACCCTGGTCAAACTACTGTACAGTGGAAATAGTGTAAAACAGCTCGTGTCAGGACCTGGTGCTCAGATCAGAATGTTCTTCACGCCTTTATTCCTGGATTATCACCACACTTCTACTGAATCTTCCCGCCTGCAGCACAATGACATGTGTGGTAGAGAAGGCGCTGATGAGATTCATCCCCAGTTGAAAAATAATCATCGCTCCACTCTGGCCAACAGTCTGTGACGTTCACTCGCTCTGTGTCCACTTCTCTGGCTGACATGGTAAATCAGTCAGGATTAGTGTCTTCCTTCTGTCCTCACTGTCAAACAGTCCACGCAGCTCAGTGTCTGCAGCCCAGGCTCACAGGTCATTCACAGTAATAATGTCTCAGGTTGAAGGAACACAATGTTGAGGTCCATGAAGTGGACACTAGTAGTCAGTAGACACTGTACTCAGTAAAGTACTGTCACTTCAGAATACTCTATAAGATCTACATCTATCTACTCAAGTAGAAGTAAAAATATAGTCTTTCAATTAATTAGAAAATTAACAACGATCTGTTCATCATAGAAGCGCGTCTCGTCCAAACTAAAGTCCAGCTGCAGCTCAGTTCTCTGCAGTAAAGATTTAAAGGGACGGACCCACAGACTCTCTGTCCTCTGGGTGAAACACTGTGGCACAAATCCAGTAGAACATGCAGACAGACCAGGAGAAATCCTGATAATCTGAACTCAGCAGAACCCAGGAACATCGATTTAACAAGAATTTATAGAGAAGACGAGCAGAAAGTGATGGAGCGGAGAGAACAGAGAGCAGAGGAAAACAGATGAGGTGACGAGGACGGAGAGACCAAGAAAATCTGTCTGTAGGAGGAGGACGAGGGGACTGAGCTGAGAGATAAGAGCAGGTTGGACAGACAGGTGGTTGCAGACAGACAGGTTTGACTGAAGAAGACAGACTCACTCAGAGACTGCAGCTCCATCCACTGAGGTCCTGAGGGAGAAGCTCCAATATAGAAATGAAAAGAAAGCTCCTCATCTTTCTCCTGGTCATAATGTTTATATGTCTGCAAATATAACAAAGAAAACCATTAATGTCCAACATAATGTTGTTCTATCACTGGTCTCAAGTCTAACTGTAGCTGAAAACTAGTAAAGGAGACACTGGTCTTGAGGAAGGAGACGGGAAAAGTACAGGAAGTCCCAGGAAGGAAGGGGGAGAGTTACCAAAATAAAACAGGAAATTAATTCATCAAATAATCAACTAAGCATTTGTCAGATAACCTAAAAATTAAAAAAAATATATATTTCTACTATTATTTTAACTGAACAGAGACTTTAATAAATTCAGAAATCAACAGACATGTCAGAGAATATGGACCAACATGTTGCTCAGCTGTAGGTGGCAGCGTTGGTAAAGACAGGAAGTGCAGCTGTGTGTGTTTTTCACTATTTTAACCTAAACTCTCGTCTCCTGCTGTGATTTGTTCTGCAGGCGGCAGAACTCCTCTGCAGAACTTCCTGGGAATCGCTGAGCAGCACATGGGCCCGAACAATGGGGTGAGTCAGAAATCAACACAGTAACAGTAAATTATTAGGTTTGACATCAGTTGGTCTGTGGTCAATGGTTCAACTCAACCCCCCAACCATGGTCTCAAACATACGGCCCGGGGGCAAAAACTGGACCGCTGGTCTGTCAAATCTGGTCCACTTGATGAATAAATTAAATGATAACAATGTACACTTCATGTTTGGGATATAATTTGTAAAACAATATTCTATTATGACTAAATTGACTTACAAAGAACAGTGTAAAATGGAAAACGTTGAATTGTTGTCGCAACTTCTGAGAAAGGAACGGCTGAAAGGAGGAGATTAAGAAGAAATATCATTTTGACTTCCTTGCATAAAAACAATGTTTATGTTCTAGTAACACTAACCCTGCCCTGAACCCATCTGTCATTCAGCGTGCACAGTTAGTGACAATGTCGTTGTCCTTGGTTTAACTTCTCGCTGCAGGAACCTCGTCTAAATCTATTAGTAGTGTCATGAACATCCTGATCGGTAGTTAATGCAGAGAACGTTCACTCGGTGGAGTGTGAACGATGACGGCAGTGAGAGTTTAAATCCTGGCTGTCGAGAGGAGAGAACGACTGCAGAGTGAAACAATCGCTCAGTCTCTTCATCCGCTCTCACCTATTGATTATGTTTTTAATTTGTTTTCGCCCGCGGGCGTCTGTGACTCATGCACGTCTCCCTTTTCCACTGTATATTTTTGTCTCCTATTTTTTCGTTATAACTGTTTGCAGCTAAAAATTCTTGACTCCTCCAGTGTCTCCTGTCTGTTAAATGTAGTTTGGAAATATTCTTTTCAAGGCCTGGTAAAGGTGTATTAGCTGGAGATAAACAACAAAGGGGAAAACAGTGAATCCTTTAAAGCTTTGTTTGTGACATTAATAATGAACTGTTTCTACTAATGTGATGTAGATGAAATTCTGAGCAGAAAAGCAAGTTGTTTTTAGAAAACTTTGAAATCCAACCTGTATTTGTTGTTTCCAAGGCTCTGGTCACTCAGATGTCCAGTCCTGCAGTGACAAACCCCACACTGCTGACGGCCGAGGAATACTTCAACCCCAGCCTGTCACCGAGCCGCAGAGACATCGGCCACCCCTGTCAGCTGACCACCAAGACCCAGAGGTGACGCACACAGACAGGGAGACAGACAAAAACCTGAAACTCAGAGTTCACACATTGACACACACACAGAACCTGCGACCATGACAGCTGACCATGGACATCAACTGACACACAGACAGTGAGACACACACACACACACACACACACACACACATTCAAGTGTGTGAGAGCTGTGACACTTCCAGAGTGTGTGTCTGTCGTCTGTCGCAGCTCTGAAGACTCACGACTCTACACTGTTCTGTCCTGACGTCGTCACCAAAAACAGTCAGTATTTAAATGAAGTGGCCCCCTAGTGTTCAGAAAAGAAAAGACGTGAGACAAAATACCTGTTAAAAATGGATGGTGTCTCAATAGTGGTTAAGAATCACGGTTCATTAAATCAGTGTTAGTGGAGCGGTGATAAATCACAGTCTAGTGGAAGAAATAAGCAGACTGAGCTGTCTCTGTGTCTCTGTCTCGTTGGAGCCTGTCGTCCAGTCTGTAATTATCCCCCTGACTTCAGCTCTGTCCACTGTCCTCTTTGTTCGGGGGCACTTAATAAAAAGTGACAGATTGTCACCGAGATGAAGTCTTTATTGCGGCCGTGTGGTTCTACGCTGCTGATCGAAGGCGTTAAAATATGAGCATTGATTGGACGGCAATTTGAACACGACTCAGCAGCTTGAGACACTCGGTGTGTTGACTGATGTGATCAATGTCTCCGTGCGCCTCGGGCCACAGAACAAACTGCTTCAGTCAGTCCACAAATCACATCAGTTTTACTGGAGACACAACTGGATCATGGAAACACCATCACACCACCCGCAAACAAAATCAACCCACACGCCGTGTCCATATGTGTGTCCAGGTTCAAAGCTAAGTTATGGTTGTGTGAGTCTCATCCTCTGTCCCTGGCCGAGCAAGTGCTGCCAATCATTGACCTCATGGCCATCTCCAACGCCCTGTTCGCCAAACTGAGGGACTTCATCACCCTGCGTCTGCCGCCTGGGTTTCCTGTCAAGATTGGTGAGTGAGGAAGGATGGAGAGACTGATGGATGAGTGGGTGGATGGATGGATGGATGGATGGACTGATGGATGGATGGATGGTATATCAGTGACATCTGTTTTCAGCTTCTTCTCACCTCTCCTTCTTCCAACCCTTTGTCAGAGATCCCTCTCTACCACATCCTTAACGCCAGGATCACCTTCAGTAACTTGAACGGCTGTGAAGAAGGTTTGAGCGTTCGCACTGACAATGAAGTAGGGATGGAGGGGGACGTACAGAGGGACGGTGGGAGGACAGAGACGCCGTCTCCAGGCAGTGACTCCTCCAGCGTCTCCAGCTCCAGCTCTACAAGTGAGAGGCAGCTTTTAAAAATGCAGAGCGTGTCTGTCTGTTGGACCGACCCGTCTGTCTCTAATATATACATGTTCTGAGGTTTTATGTCTCGGACGTAAAACGTTGATGATTTCATTGTTGACAAGCGTTGGAATAAATCTTTACATTTACTGAATAATGCTGCTGATAACAGAGGCGACAGAGTTACGACCAGTGTTTATCACCGGCTGAAAAGCCAAGGTAACGTTGACTGTGGAGGCTGCAAAGTTACGGCCTCCTTTTCTCCATCTGATCACGGAGATGAGAATCCAAACTGTCCTGCTTAAATCTGCTGAGACATGGACTCTGTGACTGCTGGCATGAGGAACTACTTTGTCTGTAGCCATAAATAAATAAATATTAAGGACGTGTGATATGGAATCAGACAAACAATATTTACTGCCCAACATTAACATAAACACGTGGAAATGGTAGGAATGTGATGATTTCTCCTAGGCCTCGTAGCCTGGTGTGGAAAACACTAGAAAAAAGTTGATCTCAGACGTCTCTAATAACCAAATCAAATATATTACCATATTATTCAGACCGTAAACTGCTCAGGAAAATAAGGAGATAAAATACAAAACAGTGACTTTTTCAGTCTCCTCATCATCAGAGTCAGTCTGGTTGATGTGAGTCCTTGAACACATCATGACATCAGACTCAAGCCCAAAACAGTATGACTGTCCAATCCCAGTATAGTGCAGTATTGTTGTCCAATCCCAGTATAGGACATTATTGTTGTCCAGTCCTAGTATAGTGCAGTATTACTCCAGTACAGTACTCCTGACTGCAGAAGCCTTAATTGTCCAATAAAATATCAATATCAAATCCCTTCTTCTTCCTCCTGCCTGACTCCTCCTCCTTCACCTTTATCTCACCCTCCCTCCACCTCTCTCGCCCTTTGCCTCTCCCTGTGTCTCCAGTGTCGTGTCGAGCGGGGGAGATCCCCCCCTGTGTGTTCGAGCCCCCACCTGGATACACCATGCTCGGGGGCAAACACAGGGAAAGCATGAGGGAGGAGGAGGACGACCTGCTGCAGTTCGCCATACAGCAGAGTCTGCTGGAGGCTGGCTCCGAGTACGACCAGGTGGGCACTCCAGGTGGCGCTCCTGAGTGGACATCCTTGATAAAAACAGAGGAAAGAAGAATACGTTTCTTATGACATTTAGAATTTGGTTTGTTTTTAATTCAAAGAAAGACAATAAATAAAAACGAGAACGACCACTGACTTGAAGGAGGAGAAAAGTCTGAGGCTGCAGACGACTTGTCTTCAGGTATAGACTTATATAGAGTAGAGCCTATAGAAGGTAATCACACTTTTATTTACAGCCTTAATTCTGGGGCAGGACAGGAGGTTCTGAACTGTTGACGCTGCAGCAGTAACTGGTCCAAATGCCAATGTGGCCACCTGTCATCCTGGTCTGCAGTAATGTTAGCATTTTAATTTCACCAATTCAATTTACAGGAGAATGAAAGTTGGCAGTGGTGTGACCCGTCCTTAAGAGACGATTTTGACGGAGGAATAAGGTTGGAATCAGAGGACTGAGGGGACATGGAGACAAGGAAACCTGGCTGAACGGCTCTCAGAACAACTAACACAACCAGACCATAAAACTAAGAATTAACTATGAATTTGTAACTTTTAGTGATTAACAGAAAAAGACAATATCTCTTCTCTGTCCTCATCACCTGACCTCCTCTTGTCTGGGTCCAGGTGACCATCTGGGAGGCCCTGACCAACAGTAAACCAGGAACTCACCCTCTGTCCTGTGACTCCAGTCGAGTGGAGAGGTGAGATCGCTCATGTTCTCGTCCAAACTCTCATAAATCTGAACAAAGAAAAAGAAGTAGAATCTCAACAACTGATCCCACTGTAAATGTCAGCATTCTAGAACGGTCCATTCTTCAGTGTCAGTGAACGCCACTGTTGTGTTCAAAGTCTCCCCTCCCTGCTCTCAGCCTCAGTTTAGAGGATCAACACTGTGTGTCCTGTAGGTTTCATTAATGTTGGACGACATTAGTCCATAAAAAAAACAACCATGAAAAAGTTCACGTCTTTAGGCCTTGATTTATGTCCATCAGTAATAAACCGTCAGGTTCTCCAGACAAAAACGACTGATCCACAGAGGAGAAGAACCAACGTGGCCCAATAAAAACTATACACATATGAACATGTAACTGATCTTCAACATTTCCTGACGCTTCCCTAACTTTTATCTCCAGCAGAAGTGAAAAGGAGAAATTCAAGAAATGTAACCAGTAGAAATTTGACAAACGTCACTCAAATATGTGAAGAAACAGAAGATCAGCAGATACTGAACTGCATTGACTCTTAAACATCTTGACCCTGGGAGTTGGTGTTGAGCTGTGACTGTCAGGGTCAAACCTTGTCCCTTGACTGGAACTAGAACTTTAATCTTTAAATAACATCCTGAGCTTTGTGTGTTTTTACAGTCAAGAAGTTTTACAATGGAAATAGAAAGGATTTATATGATGTTGACCTTTATGCACTCAAACATAAATCACGTTCTTTCCATCTGAAAAATGATGAGACAATAAAACTAAAGATGAATTCACTTCATCACCTTCAGCTTCTATCTGACTTACAGACTAAAGAAGACAAATAAATCCTTCTTTCTTCTGCAGTTTATTTCACTGCTCTTATTAGAAGGAAAACAGTGAGACTTCGTAAAAACGTCCTTTAAATTTAAATCCTTAATTCATTAAATCCTTTTCCTCATTTAATGTGACAGAGTGATTTATAAATCTACCAAATGAGCCACTTATTCATAGAATGGTTCTGGAAGTTTGTTTTCTGTCAGAAACTTATAGAATAAAATAAAAACTAGATTCAATTAAAAACTATGTTCATTCAGTGGCTTATTTTTTATAGTGATTTCTTGAAAAGTAAAGTAAGTAAGTAAGTAAATAATTCTGTATTTGAAATAAAGAAATAATATCATCCATGTTGCAGCTTCTTCATCATATTTTACTAGTTTATATTGTGAGGTTCTTAGATGTTTGCCTCACTTTTGGAAAGAGAACAGAGAAGTGAGAGAAGCTGCTGACCGTACAGTAACTCAGCGGTGGAGACAACATCAGAGTTCAGAGGAGACGAGGAGACAGATCAGAATCCAGGAATTGATCCTCAGTCCTGAGTTCCCAGAAAAGTCAACAGTCAGTCAGAAACAGGCGGTGAAGAAACTCAGCTGTGTCTCACAGGTGACGCTAATGACTGTAATTAACATCCAGAGGAAGTGGAACGATGACCAGGGACGATCTGCGTCACAAGGCGGGAGTTCACTGACCAATCAAATCTTTTTATCAACGTCACCTTCAACCTCCTGATCAATACTTATTGGAGGACGACGAGGGACAAGTGAAGATACTTTGGCCATTTGTTTTATCCTGACAAGTGTTTAGTGATGTTGCCTCACAGCAAGAAGATCAGGGGTTGGATTCTGGAAACCAAATGTAATGTTTTTATCTTTGTCAAAATAAAATGCTTGACAAAGAAGTTGGAAAGTCCAATTTCACCGGCATCAGATTGGCATCATTATGAAATATTGATGGGATCATTGGACAATCTTACAGCAACAGTTTTCTGGGATCCATGTTTCAAAAGTCACAAACCTTTGTCAACAAGTCAGCAGACATTATTCCTAAACCACTGACCATTGTTGAAGATTTTTTATTGATTATTGACCATGTGACATCTGCACAATTAGAATGACTCAAGTTTTCATTGGTGACTAAATGACCATGAACTCCTAGAAAACATAATGAAAGACGACCCAAAAAATATCTCTTGAGACCCACCTGAGGGCCACGACCCAATCAAACAATGGATAATCAACTATTTCTTTTCTCCTTGTCCAGGACTCCTCAGCACAAGCCCCGCCCCGCATCTGGCCTGTGCTCCACCCCCTCCAAAAAACAGCCAAACACCTGCAGCTATGACGAGCAGTTGCGCATCGCCATGGAAATCTCGGCCCGGGAGCAGGAAGAGGCGGAGCTTCGGCAGCGGCAGGAAGAGGAGGAGCTGCAACGCATCATCCAGCTGTCACTCATGGACAAGTGAGAGCTGGACGGTCCATTGGGACAGCGGTTCCTCAGACCTGGTTGGTGATCAAGGGGAGGGCGTTGCAGTGAGGAATCATGGGAAAAAAAGCCAATTGAGGCTCGATAAGCTAAGCACACATCGCTGAGAAACATCTGCGTTTTCTCCCATCGCCTCCGCCAGACCTTTCCCATGAAGCCATACGGTGACTGTCTGGACCTCAGACGGCCAGATGGGGGCGCCCCACTTGCTCTTCTTGGTACCACATGGTACTTCCCTTGTCCAGTGCCAGTTTACAAACAATGCATCCAATAAAACCAGTTAAGAATGTGTCCCTGGATGAGTGCTGGTGTGTGTGTGTGTGTGTGTGTGTGTGTGTGTGTGTGTTTGATCCAAACCAGCTCTCCACACTGGAGTCAACAGCTCACCTTCAGTCCTGTAAAGACTCTCACCACGTGTGTTGATGTCACTCCTGACTGGAGGGACGGTGAGACCACAGCTGTGGACGGTTTATAAGAAATGGACACAGCCTCACTGTGTTTTATCTTCTGTTTTTCCTCTAAACAGGATCACAATGTTCACTGGTGCTAGAAAGAGTAAGAAGAAACTCTAGGTTCAGAGTCTGGTCCGTTGGTCCATGGAGACTCGTAAAGGTCCTCACTAATCCATGATTCACTTTAAGGACTGCAGATGTTCTGTCATTTACATCAACTCTGTCAAAACCTTTATGTCAAACTCATTTGGTTCCTGGACTAATTCAGGTGAGAGTGAACTGTTTGACTGGCTGAAGACACAACTGGTCCTAAAGTGGACACAGAGTCTGTGACAGGAGCAGAGAGAAGCAGCGTTCATGTAAACTAAGATAAAAGTCAAACATCAATAATGCTTTCTGCAGTTTAACCCAACGTCTATAGGGAAAATCATCATTATCATCATTTAAAGATGTTTGACAGGCCGCATTACAAGGCTGACTGGGCTTCATCTGGTCCTCAGGCCTTAGTTTGGACTAATAAGATGTCCAGTGGATCGGACCAATGCAATCATAGCAATTTACCATAAATGACAATAAGTTCATAATCACCTTTGTTTTCAAGTAAATCACATAGACCATAGAATTTCTTCACATTAAACAAAATATATCACAACATATACTGTATCTCATTCTCCCTCTTCTGCTCTATGATTATGCTATGATAAACATGTTAAGGTCCACGACTTCATCTTTGTTATTTTGAGTCAGCTGATGAAGTGAAATGTATTGTCAACAGTCATTGAAGTGAGGAGCTGAGATGCATTAACAGCAACACTTTAGAAAACAGACAGACTGGAGACATTTCCTGTTGAAAAATAAATCTGTGATACAATAAGTCAGACGTTAAGATTCAACGGTAAAATAAAAAACTGAAACAAAACAACTGTAATTCTGCAGAGTCAGAGCGCCACCCGAACCCGAGGCCGTGTCCCTTCCTTATGTACGGTCTGTGGGTCAGTGGTGTCGAATGATGACGACATTTTTTAACTCGGTGAAATAAAAAGCAACAATTTCAGTTTTGATTTGCACAAACGTCAGACGTACTATACGGTACCGTACTGACCTTGTACAGTGGTGGAGCACATAGAAACACGTGACTGTTAACGGATGTAGACGAGTGGGCGGAGCACAAAGAAGAGTTAGACTTTGAGCACAGATGTGATGAAACGCTACCTGATCAGACGTTCTGTTCCCTGTGTGACTGTGACTGTGACTGTGACTGCTGTTTAATCCTGACATATTTAAGGGACGGTGTGTGTGTGTGTGTGTGTGTGTGTGTGTGTGTGTGTGTGTGTTTGTGAACCGTGGTGTTGAGATGGAGCTGAAAAGATTTCCTGTAATTGACGTCTGTTCAGCTTCGTCTGTTTCCCTGTGACATAGTGTGTGTGTGTGTGTGTGTGTGTGTGTGTGTGTTAACAATGTCACAGCATGATGTTCACCTGTGTGACACCTGTGTATGTGAGGTTCCTCATGGTGGGTTTTTCTGAACATTGATGGGAAAAAAAATCATGAACAAATAATATGAAAGATTGTGGATCACTGCTTGTATAGCAATTGTATGTGGCCTGATAACAGGTTTGGGCAGAAGTTTGACCCGGGGGCCACGGGTTTGACTGGGTGTGGAGCAGTTAGATGGAGGATGAGAATAAACTAGAAAGAATTACATCATCCTTGGGTTAAATGTAAGGATCGTAAGGAAAAGTCAGAATAATAGAATGATAATGGAAATGAATAACAACTTTTGATCGGCCTGATTAAAAATCCAAACAGACCACATCTGGCCCCCGGGCCTTAGTTTGCCCATACCTGCCCAAATATAGAACACTGGTCAATATGTATGTGTTTGCTACAGACTGGAGGACGGAGGATCAGACTTCTTCATCAGCACAAACTCAGATTCTCTGTTTTTCACATCTTGAGTTTCCTGGTCAATCTGAACACTTTGGGTTTTTTATCTACAGCTGTTTGGAAGATGAGACGTGAGGAGATGTTTTCCCAGTGTTTGCTGAAATGATTTCAAATAATAAACCACAAATAAATGCGTTTGGAAACACTGTGTGTCACAACCTGTTTTATATTAAATGGACTCACAATTCTGATGCCAAAAATAAAATAAAATCTATTCCTCCCTACTGTGGGAACAAAATGATGGGATTCAAAATGGTGGAAGGCCAAAAACACTCGGTTCTGAAAGTGATTCAGTCAGGAAAACCAGAACCTTCCCAGTATACAGGTGGAGACAAAGACCAAGAACTAAGCAGGTGAAGGTGGAGAATTTCAGTTTAATATGGAGAAACAAATGAAGAGAGTCAGCTAAGGAGAAGGGAAAGGTTAAAGGACAGTTGTGAGACCTGCCATGATGGACAGATTAGAGACACTAGGAATAAACAGAAGACAGGAGACAGAGCTGGAGGTGGAGGAGTTAAAGATGCTGCTGAGATTCTCTTTGGGGGAGACAAGGAAGAGGTAATCAGAGGGACAACACAGAGTTGACGGTTTGGAGAAAATGCTAGAGAAGACAGATGGACATGGTTTGGACATGTACAGAGGAGAGACAGTGGATACATTGGTAGAAGAATGATCCTAGAGATGGATCTACCAGGTAGGAGACAAAGAGGAGCTTGATGGATGCAGTGAGGGAGGACATGGAGGTGGTTGGAGTTAGAGGTGAGGATACAGAGGACAGGGGGAGACGGAAATTGTTGACTCGCTGTGGAAACTCCTGAGAAAAGGGACAAGCCCAAAGGAGAAGAAGATGGAGAAGCAAATGCATTCAACACACCAGGAAATTGCACCCCCTGGAGGACAGGAAGAGAGAGAGCTTCATGATTCCTGTTCCTTTGGTCAAAGTCAGAGAGATGGACACAACACATCTCACAGGAAGTAAAAGCCTGAGTGTCAGTCCTCACCAGGAGAACAGCCCTGGTTTTAGCTTCTGCCTCCATTCTCTGCTCTGTGACAAGTCATTCCCAGCATCTCAGCTCAGATCCAAGTTCTACCGCAAGTTATTTTAGGCTTGAGGGGAAATAAACGGCAGCTTAGAGACTGTAAACCCAGGAAGAAATACATCTGTCTGCACTCAGGCTCTCTGACGGTGGGCGAGGGAGACGGAGAAAATATGATTACTTCCTCACATCTCGGCTGCTGCTTCCACTGCGTTTCAACTCGCTCTGATTCAGTTGTTTTTTGTGAATAACAGTGGGATGGAGAAAGCTCTGGGCTGCATGTGTGAGTAAAGGAAGTCCCTTAGGAGCCACGGATAAACTCTCCCAGTGTGTGAGGGGAAAAGAGCTGAGGGCATCAGCATGCAAAGAGAAGACACTAATGTCCACCGTCACACTTTCTCTCTCTCCTCATTTCTGTTGCTCATATTCTCTCCCATCTGGACTCTGTTCTGCTAATCTACACTCAAACATATAAACACTGAATTAATGAGGATTTCTTCCCTAATCTCGTTCTCAGAGTTGCTTCTGCAGTGCAGTACGGTGTGTGGAGAGAGACAGGCGGCTGAGGCAGCAGGACACCTGTGACCCACATCTGAGGGTTTAATTAGCCACATGAAACTGTAGGTAAAATGTCAGTCTGAAATAAACTGCCGAGCTCCCACAGTGACGCTCTCCCTGCGGAAACAAGATTGACTTTTTCTAAAATGTCAAGTGCAAAGATGTTTCTTTTATAGGTGCAGAGCAAAGAAGACGTAGCAGTGTGTGTGTGTGTGTGTGTGTGTGTGTGTGTGTGTGTGTGTGTGTTTCCACTCATTTCCTCCAAATGTTTCTCTTTCTCTTTTCTTCACCATTTCTCTCTGATTCAGGCTGTATTTTTCTGCCTGACCAACAGGAGGCAGCAAAGTCCACACTCATCATCATCCTTTCACAAAAAACTAAGAATTAGACATAAAATGCAAACAGGAAAAATGTCACAGCAGTCAGAACAAACTCAACATGTTTATTTGCTGCTAAAGAACTGAATTTAAAAAACTCTCTGTTCAGTTTCGTCCTGTTACGGCTAAAAAATCTGAATAAAGACAAGAGACCAGTCGACTGAGATCAGTGCAAACGAATCCTCTCCCAGGATAAGAAACAGATCCAAAATAAAACAGAACGTATCAGTAAAGTGCATATTTGGAGAAAGGACGAGTCTGAGGCTGAAAAACAACATTCTAAAAAAGAGGGGACACTGATGTTGTGGAGTGCATACAGTAATGCAGTCATTTGTTCAGTCTTTGTGGGGACATTCATACTTAATAACCTGACATTAAAAAAATACTCAACTCCAGTTGAGACGAGACGTCCAGTGGTTTGTTAACATGCAGACATTTCACTAAAGTTCATGATCATCCACTACTGACAGACACAGACACAGTTACACATCGTTCATACCCGTCATGCAGCCTTATCCCCTCACACACTCTCACACACACACACACTCACACCAGCAGAGTCACATCAGTCCGGACCAAACTGTGAGGTCACATGGTGTTGTAAAGCACAGCCGTGGCTCGAGGTTTCTTTTCTGCAGACGTTTTACGAGAACGTCTGGCCGAGTGTCCTCTGCCCTGCTGTCTGGACGCGGTGACGTCCTCCCTGTCCGTTGTAGTTTCTTTGGGACGGCGAGCACCTGAGGAGAGTTGTGCGAGCGTCTCGTCGCCAGTCGCGCACGTCTTTTGGGCACAAATGTTTCCAGTGAGAACCTTCTGTTTCTTCCAGGAGTCGTCGGGGTGAGACAAGGTCGAGGAGACGATGGAGTCCTGGGACAGTGTCGACGTCGTCCTGGTGTGTGGTCTCAGGTCCAGGTCGCTGAGATCGTGAGTTGACAGTTCCAGGCAGTCCAGTTTGGCCAACGAGGCCGAGCGCTTCATCAGAGAGGGCGGAGTCAGACCTGCCTGGCGGATGCGAGCCTCCAGGTCCATGGCTCTCTGAAGCCCGTTGTCCTTGTGTCTACTTCGAGGACGCTGCTCTAATTCCAGAGAATCTGCAGGGCTCTGTTTAGAACCTGTCCTTCTACAAGGTCCTGGCTCTGAGTCCATGACATGTCTCTGGCCCTGAGGCTGTTCTAGTTCCTCCGCTGCTCCGTCTGTCATCTGAAGGGTGGTGCCTTTGTGCAGGAACTCCTGCAGCTCTCTGAGCGTCTGCTGAATCCTGTGGAGCTCCTGACTGCCACGGGCCAGTCTGTTCTGGGCTTCACAACCTGGGACGCAGCCTTTGTGTTTGCCCCGGGACACGGCGGCCGGTGGTGTTTCATCTGTGTGCGATTCCTGCAGTGTGACTCCGTCCAGACTCATCTGAACGGTGCAGTCCTGGGGTGGGGTCTTCAAGACAGGAGACTGTTCTGCTGACTCAGATGTAGACGCCAGTGATGATGTCAGCATATGGCTACGTTCAGGTGTTTCCACAGTGATCGGTTCGACACCAGAGGCCCAGTTATTGCTTGAGTTTAGGGAACAGAGCGGCTCCGGAGGTTCGTTTGTCCCTGAGGGGTGGGGTCTTTGCGTCCCACTCTTTGACCCTGTGTGATTCTCTCCGTCTGTGGACGGAGCAGATAGATCTGTGATCTCTCCCTGAGTGGATCTGTGTTGTGTGGAGGGACTGGGGGAGCCAGGTGGAGGAGGCTGAGCTCGGGCGCAGCACGGGGACGGGGAGAGGGACAGTCTGGCAGGAGGATGCTCAGCACTGGGCGAGTGCAGCGGAGATCTCTGGGACGTAGATATCTCCACTTCCTGCTGCCGTAGCTTCTGCTCCAGCTGCTCGGTGGCTCGTCGCACCGAGCCCACCGGCCAATCGCAGGGCAGCACCGAGGGGGAAGGTGGGTGGGGAAGTGGAGAAAGGGAGTCCTTGGGCTCTGACTTCTCCTGATGTCCCACAGGGGTTAGCTGAGGGCTGAGAGACGGTGGCAGCAGTGGTGGAGAGGACGACACAGGAGGTGGATGATTAATGGCTTCGATTTCAGTAACAATATGGCGAACTGATATGCTTTTATCTTGAGACTGAGGCGTTTGGTCATTGGCTGCGTCATCACTACCTTCAGACAGCGGAGACACCTGAGAGACAGAGACAGGGAGACAGAGAACATCAGTCACTGACACTGTGTAAACCAGTAACAGCCTGTTTTATTGGACCTAATCATTCACCGCTTTACAGCTGCTTTAACATGGCACTGAATGTGGTCGTTCCCTGACTGTCCAGCAGGTGTCACTATGACTCGTGTTAAGATAATGCAGTGCAGTGTGGAGCTGGAACACTAAAGCAGCTTCTCAGTGAAATAAAGAATCTTTTCAATAAAATATGGATTTAATTTGATTTTTAAAAAATTAATTTTGTTGCATTGATCTACTTTACTCTCCACTGATAAACATGGTCTCCTATTATTGAATATTCATCAATAAATCCTGTTCATTTGAGGAAGAACTTTAACATCTTGTACCTGACTCTTATTCTCCTGCTCTTCTTCATCTTTATCATCCATTTCTCCAATCTCCTCCCTCTGCAGCGACTGCTCTGACTGTGTCCCAATTTTGCCATCCTGAGACAAGCCCAGAAACCTTTCCCTGGCACTGAGAAAGTCAATGCAGTCCTCGCTGTGATTGGACGAGCCGTCTGGATCTCTGCGACTCTCCATGTCTTTGGCCGTGTCCAACGGACTGGGGTTGTTGTTGTCATCACTGGGCAGCAGGGGGAGAACCAGCGGAGGAGGTGTGGCGTCTGTGAGGCTGAGAGGACTGTGTTTGTCACTGGTCAACTCGGACGACGACTGGTCGAGAAGGTCTGACCCTGAGGAGCCCAGAGTGAGGGGAGAGATTTCCTCTGAGCTTCCTCTGTCCTGCAGACTCAAGGAAAGTTCTTCAGGTTTGGGTTGAGGCTCTAAGAGCGACAGGTGTCTGGGAGGTGAACGACGAACTCGTTGGAGTTCGGGAGTGGGAGGCAGGATGTGGAGCGAGGGCGGCGGGTGGGGAAGAACAGCGACAGGCACCGTGACGGCCACGCTCGCTGAATTGTCCGGTCCTTCCTCTGGGACCAGAGTGGCTGCCTGAGGTGTAGGAAGAGGAAGCAGGAGGAGGTCCTCACACTCTGAGCTGACCTCCTGCTGAACCTCCGACTCACACTGACCACAGGCCTCGGCGTGTGACTCAGAGGTGTGAGTCGACTCAGACTCGGCAGAGTTTTGGGGCTCGGCACCGAGCGCTTGCAGCACGGCGACGCCCAGGAAGTGCTGAAGGGAGGCAGGTGACGTGTTGTTGTTGTTGCTGTTGGGATGTGAGGGTGTTTTGCATATTGACTCTGGGTGATCTGATAGGTCGCTGTCAGAGTGAGAACGCCACAACTTATTATGTCTCTGTTTGCTGTGAAAGAAATGGAGAAAATGACAACATTAGATAAACATATATAGTAAAGATATGAAAATATAAATGAAATAACTGGAAATATATGGAAACAAGTCTAATTGGGCCTTTTCATTTGGAAATATTTATTAAACAGTGGTTTTCAGACACCATTGAAATTTTATATAGTATCAAACATTTGTGTAAAAATCTTTTCTCTTTTTCCAAAGGTGCAGCTGAATAAAACAGAAACCAACAAAATATTAAAGTTTGTCAAAACAGAACACAGAGGTTCACTTTAAAGCAAATGCTGCAGATTTGCATAGAAACTTTTTTTCCTCTTCCTATGATTAGAAAAGTGAATGATAAACCATGTGACTCAACAATGATCATGTGACTGTGGGGAAAGACTCTGAAGTTCAGCCTGAGGCTTCAGACTTTTTTCTGGAATCTAGATCACATTACTTTAATGAGTCTTAACAACTTCCAGGAAAAGTCTTTTCTGATATTTGTCCCAGTTTAATGAAATCATTTATAAACATTTCTAACTTTTACAGATAACCAGAAAAATCCCTGTTTTTATGTTTTTTTTAGTTTTCCTCTCACCTGGCGAGCAGAATTCCCTGATATTCCTCCAGCTGTTTCATGAAGGACGGGTTAGGTTTGGTGACGGAGCGTTTCTCTTTGACGTAGTCAAAGGCGGTGTCCAGGTCCCAGCCGTATTCTTTCATGGCGTAGGCGATGACGGTGGAGGCCGAGCGGCTCACACCCATCTTACAGTGAACCAAACACTTGGCACCAGCTTTTCTATGAGGAACAAACGTCACAATGAATAACAGTGAGAGTGGAGAAGGTCAACACACTGTTGCTGTTGTTGTTGTTGTTGTTATTTACTTGGCTTTAGTGATGAACTTGTAGGTGTCGTTCCAGTATTCCAGCAGGTTGGTGGCCTCCTGGTCATAAACTCTGATGTTGTGGTACTCAAACATACCAGGGAAGAAGTTGTCGATTTCCCTGGTCACGTTCAGTATGTATCGCACTCTGTAGGGAGACAAAAAAAAAAAAAAAAAAAAAAAAAAAAAAAAAAAAAAAAAAAAAAAAAAAACAAAAAAAAAAAAACAGTCATGACTCTGACAGTGACCGTATTTCAACACCATGAGGCGCTATGAACCACTGCGAATTCTATTCTCCTCATCAATTCTACCTCCACCTATTATACAGTGGGTTTTATGTGTGGAGTCTGGTGGTGGTGTTTACTATACTGTACTATGGTTAGACAGAGAGGAGTAACACTGTACTACACTGTGGTTGGACAGTAACACTGTACTATACTGTGGTTGGACAGTAACACTGTATTAAACTGTGGTTGGACAGTAACACTGTGACCAGTTCAGAGACATTCTTCTCAAGTGTTTTTCCAACTCCAGGCTGGAATCATCAGTGAACATCTCAGAAACATCAACGAGACTGACTCTGAACCTATAGATTTACTGTTATATTATATATATGCGTACACATATATACAGTATATTCTGTATTCAGAAAATGATGAACGCTCTAAGATTGGTGACATCATATATTTTCTCAGCCAATGCAGAAGGAAAAGTAAAGCACGTGGATTTAAAGAACATGTGTGATTTATTAAGACGAATTAATGAACAAATGTTTACAACAAAATTTAAAAAATGCACATCTGCGTCTCTTACCCACTGCTCTGCAGCTCCTCCAGATTAGAGGCATTCCATTCAGAGCCCTGGAAATAAACACATCTTGTTGAAGAATCTGATATTTGGAGTTTTCATTTTCTGGTTTTATGTCCAAATGAAAGAGTTGACAGGACGGGGACGTGATGCTCCTCCTGCTCACCAGATAGACGTGATCAAAGATCTCGGTGGGACTGTCCATCTGTCCCAGGATGACGAGCATCTCTGTGTCGATGAACTCTTTGAACTCCCTCAGGTTACAGACCATCTGCATCTCCAGCTCTGTTCGGATCTGAGGAAAACAACCAGGCCATTCAGAGAAACTCAAGGAGAACGGAGGACTGAAGAAGACACATTCTCTCAAGACTCTCACCTCTTTACAGGTGACGTTCTCCAGGTCTTTCTGCATCATGATCTCCCTGAGTCGCATTTTGATCAGCTTCTCCGTGCGCTCCCTCTCCGTGGGTCTGTACGTGCACAGAAATACACACAGGTTTTTATCTCACCTTCACAAAATATATTTCTGAAAACGCTTGTGGAACGTTATGAACCACCTTCTCATTTACAACACTGACTTTCTTCATTTCAGACTCAAAGACATTTTCTGTCCCGACAGAGAATCGACACTTTGTTTTTTTTCTTAGAAACTGGAGAAGGAAGAGAGAATCTGAGAGCATGACCCATGGGCGATCCACCGCCGTCCTCGTGGAGAATGTGTCTGTTGTTGTGCCTCGCCGTGTTCCTAACGTCTCTATTGAGACGAGGCATTTAGACTCTGGATATCACGCTAACGATGCCAAGAAATGGCACGAAAAACCCTCTCAGGGGAAAGGCTTTTATTTCTTGCTTTGTCTAATTAGGATCTCAGCTCAGAAAACTGTTCCAGGACAGAGAAGTTGTTTATAAAAATAAACTTATGCAATGGAAGAAATACCGATACGTCTATAAACATTAGGGCTGAACCCAAATTCAAATCTTGGCCAAAACAGAAAACAGAAAATGAAGAGTGAAATATATGTTTATGCCCATTTTTAGTACAATTGTATTTATGGCTTGGACTGAACTAAACAGTTACATAATCAAGACACTGCAGTTGGATAAATAAATTGTCAAAATAATTGTCAAATATCTAGCAGAAAAAATAAAAGCAGAGTGACCAACCTACAATTATTATCATTATCATTATTATTACTAGCACTGTGAGCTTCTGCGTCTCTAAGCTCTAGGTTCTCCTAGTAGATTGTGCCATAGACTCATAGAAGTCTTTATATTGGGTCGTTTCAATGGTTCTTCCTGTTTCTGCCAATTTTCTTTTGGTGTCAAAAGTCATTTGGCTGAAATTGTAAAATGCACTTTTCTTGGCAGTAAATGATTCCTCTCCAACATACGGTCAGGGAAGAAACATCAGACCTCCTGCTGTTTTCTTCTAGTTCTCCTGGTTCCACTACAGGTCCATTTGTTTGGACAGATACAATAATGACAAGAGGCCGTTGACCTGTAGTGGAACCAAGCATTAAAGTGAAGACATCAAGGATGGTCTGATATAAAGATGTGACCTGTTTCACTGTCTGTCAGTTTTACCCTGGAGCCTTTTAATGGTTCAGCAGTGACAGATGTAACAGTTAACCTCAACCTCAAGTGTGTTTATTTGTCTTCTATCTGACGAAACGGCCAATAAAACCACGGAGCAGACACTGATCTCCCAGCTCTGGTTTGTTGTTGACTTTCACTGACACAGAGTCTTCAACAAGCCCGGACACAGGAGTGGACAGAAGGACAGAGGGACGGCGGGTCAGTCGACTAAAAATAAACCTCGTGACGAGAAGAGCATTTGTGCCGGGCAACTTTGGAATGGAAACAGTTTTGCGCAATCAGTGACACAGAAGGATCCCAGAGGGAATCAGTTCCATCCCATAAATGACAGACAGACACAGACATGGGTCAGTCTGCTGTAACAACGCACTCTGAGCTGGAACAAGGAAACAGGCTGTAATGTCAACAGTGGTCAGGTAGTTTTGGGAGAGTCTCTGTGTGGGCGAACAAACAGACTTTATGAACGTGTGTGTGTGTGTGTGTGTGTGTGCAGAGAACCTCATAAAGTGTGCTTACAATCCTGATAAGAAGTGTGTTTGCAGGACAAACACACCTCCTGCTGAGCAGCACAGCTGGGATTTCCAGTCAGGCTGTAAAAGTGGGCGCTTCCTGGTCGCCAAGCCTGAAACAAAACTTGTTTTTAATTATGACTAAAAGCTCTTAGTTCTTTCCAATTCTTAGTGTCGGCTGCTTGTGTCTTTCTTTCCGTAGGTAAAACTGGACGCTTCAACCAAGGGCTATTTTAGAAACATCCAAAGACTGCGTTCAGAAGAGACAGACGGTCCACGTTCTCAGTCACCTGACTCAGGAGGGGAATTTCCCTGACATTTGTGAAGACATTAATCCATGTGATGACAGCTCTGTGTCAAACCAACAAACGTGAGGTTCACAAACTACAAACAGCTGCTTTTCTGTTTTCTTCAGACTTGGTCAGTTTGACCGTTTGTAACCTGAGGCCCAGACTCGAGGCCTGGGTGGACTAACGTCCCAGCATCACCTGCTCTGGAGATGGAGCAGCAGCGGCGTTGTCGTCTGCACGTGGTTGGTTTGATGCTGCTCCTGTGGTGATGATGTGTCCGACGTCACTGAGATACTTTTCTCTTCAGGTTCAGACTCTTTCATCTTCATCTTCATCTTCTGATGCAAGACTTTCTGTTTCTTGCGAGTAGAAGACACTCCCACTGTGTTCTGTGAAGCTCTTCTTGGTTCACACATCTGTTCATGTTTTCATGCAGTAGCTCACACCTGTCAGCCACAACTAATGAAATGCATGTGTTCATATACAGCATGTGCAGCAGTGGACAAATGTCCTTCACAGACACATCTTTAAGGTTTTCAGATGAAATCAGACCAGATGAAACCAGACCACTGCCTGTCCACGGCCCAGGGATTGAGCACCACTGATGTACGTTTTGATGTGTGTATTGACACATGTCAACAAACATATTCTTTATATGTGTCCAACTTACACGTCTATGAAGGGGACGGGCGAGTTTGAGCGGTGGGACTCGACGTCCTGCATGGCGTTCCACTCGTTGATGCACAGCTGACTGGAGGAGATCCTGCTCTGGTAGTAGCTGATCCAGGTCATAAACAGGCTGCCAGGGTAATGGTTATGGCAGCGAGCGACCTCGCAGGCTTTGTGGAGGGACTGCAGCGCCGACCTGCAGCGGACGGGGAGGAAGGAGAGACGAGGGAGGTGAGGGTTTTGTTCATGAACATTTTTAAAAGCAAACAAGAAACGCAGGAGGAAAATGTCAACGTTTAAAGGAGATGTTAGAAATCATTAGAACGAGGACAAATGGAAACTGCTATAGAATAACAAGGAGACCAGGACACCAGGAAACAGAGACGGTGAATTTAGATACGGAAAGGAAGCAGTGAATGGTGAGTCAGGGAAAGATAAGGAAGAGAGAGAGAAACTGAGGATCACAGCAGCCAAAGTCAAAGACGTGTCTGACGGTTCAAGAATGAGAAGTTGTGATTTAAAACCTCAAGGACGGAGAAAATGGATTTGATCAAAAGAAATGTTTGTCTCACCACATGGCCTGGACAGAGACGGGCTTGAAGATATGAACCCTGTTCACCGTAGACACACTGAAGCCTCTGGGAGGGAGAAGAAGAGAAGATGACAATGAATCAATCAACAAGAACAAGTACTTGAACAATACAATAAATCTAACGTGACCATGTGTCTCACCCATCTCCATCCAGATGGATCAGGGTGTCGCTCCACAGAGGTAGAACCAGACCCACGGTACAGCAGCTGTGGTGACAGGTTTACATAATATTTTTAACTTGAATCTATTTCATGATCAATGATGGAGCTGAGCTGCAGTGACACCAACCTATCAGAGGAGAGGAAGTCAATCCCGAGGACGATGCTCTCCTCTGTGTCCTGTCTCCCATTGGTGGAGACCACCACCATGTACCGGGTAACCTGAGGGTAAGAGCTCTCCAGACGAACAGCCTGGTGTGGGACATAAAGGACAAGTCTGGCTGAATCTATGTCCAAACTGACTCTAATCAAACACAGCAAGTTTACAAGTAACAGGGTTGAAAATTCTGATGTCCAATAAGGTTCAGTGTCAGGATATGGTGTCACTCACCAGTCTGATGGTGTCCTCTGGTCGCAGCACAGTGAACATGGTCTGGAGATGTTTCTGGAGATCACCTGCACAGACACAGTCCTCACTTCCTTTAGATTCTGTGTGTTTATAAGAGTTTTGAGTTCTTAGTCATCAATACGTCCTCACCTGCATGTTTGTTGATGCGCTGGCTGATGGACGGTGCAGGGTTTGGTGTCGGGCTGTTTCCCCTGGGGAGAAACAAAGCTGCACCTTTTACTGTCAGGAAGCTCTCACTGATGCTGGGGGGAGGAGAGAAGAAGGGAGGGCGGGTGAGGAGGAGAGAGAAAAGACATGAACATTAGTCTTCAACTGTCACTGTCCTCATATTGATCCAATTCTAGTCTTTCCTGCAATAAATAAAGCCAATTTTATTTGTCACCCCTCCACCCAAACTCCTCCTAAGCAGAGAAAGATGGAGTCGGGACACAGACGTCCCGGTGTCTGTGATTGGCTCATGTCAGTGTCACAATGCTCCATTCAGACGCCCTCTGCTCTGAAGCCTCTGGATCACAGCCATTCCAGCAAAATAGGATTCAGGCCCAAATGTTCAGTCAGTCAGAACGCAATGTTCTCTGCCTATACACGCAGCTGGATTACACACACAGACACACACAGACACACACACTGTAACAGACAGACTAACTCAGACCAACAGCTGCCAGCACTGAAGGATGAGACGACAAGGGTCTGAGAAGAAAGAGTTAGTTCTCCTGGACAATACAGGAAACCTGGTTCCAGCTGGACATCAGACACCAAACCCTGTTGTTCTGACCCGGTCTGTGTTTTTCTGCTGACTGTGACATCACATCAGTGGAGAAAAAGCTCTTTGTTTCCTTGTGATTTCCAGTCCACAGCAGATCAAGACTGTTGACTGTCTCTGTCAGACTAAGGTGACTTCAATGAAAGTCGCTGGAGGACGGACATATTGTTACAGTCGTGTGACACGGTGTCAAATCCCAGTCACACGACACTTAAAACCGTGGCCTGAATATGTAGTGATGATGGACAAAGAGTCACGGTCACAACGACACATTTTTGAAAAGGAAAAAAAAAAAAACATCTTTTCACAAACAGTTGCTTTTTTTTTTTTTTGTCAAAGAAACAATGTCAACCCAAAGAATTTTGCTCAGAGAAAGTCCACGCGTAGAGATGTTTTGCTAGTTAATGTATGTTAGTAGGTTTCTCAGTAACTCAGTCAAATAAACTTCAGAAATAAAGATTCCTCACGAGTTCCTGTTCCAACTGTGGTTATGAAAGAAGAAACTCTGCTCCATCTTCAGACAACAGTCTGGGCTCTTTTTGGATTTTAACATTTGCAGTGAAGGAGTTAAGAGTGAAGTGTTTTAGAGACACAATCAATGCTCATGAATACATTGCAATTATTGTGAACAGTTTGAATTGAATTGCGAGTCAAATGAGATCCTCACCCATTAATTCAATTTCTGTTGTTATTTTCCTGTTTTTCTGAACTACTGCTGTTACAAAAGAGCAATTTTTCACTTAAAATAGTTCACACAAAACCAGATGCAAAAACACTGTGTACTGTGTTTGTCACTAGTTGGAAAAAGGAAGCTGTCGACACTTGTTATTGTTTAACCTGTTGTTCAGTGACATCAAAATAATGGAAGGTTTTCTGCTGCAGCACTGACTCAGTTGGTCAAATCTCTGTTCTCTGCTCATGTGAGCTTTAAAATAGGTCAGAAACACTGAATGCTTCCTTAAATAGATTTACTGTATATAGTCACAACAAACGCTGGTGCAATTCCAGGGAGTTGTTCAACCTGTTCTGCTCATCATGGAAAGCCAGGGTTTCACTGCCTGTGGGGACAGAAACTCAAGGAAGGACAGGTTCACACAACAGAGATCAGAGGAACAAATCCACGACATCACAGTCAAATCTATTATTTACAAACAGCTGTTGAACAATCACTGCCTCCTCCTGAGTCTCTGGGTTCAAACTCTGTGAACCCAACATTTACAGTTCATCAGGTCGTTCACTACTTCAGTTTCACACTCACAGCTGACTTAAAAAAAAAACCACTCTGTTATTTGGCCTTCCTGTCACCCCTCCTGCACCCCTCCTCCACCCCCTGTAACTTTATCTCCATCCTCTCACTCTCACAACAGTCCCTTCCTGGGTTTTGCTGAGACGGTGGATGTACAGAATCTGTAGAAAGGCAGACAACAGCGCTGGAGAGGAGGGAGGTACAATGTTGGGAGGGGGGGTTATTTCCCATAACCCAGCCACCTCCTGACCCAGCTGCTTCCTCTCTGTCTTCTCTCACTTCCTCTTTGTCTCACCACCACCACGGCTGTTTCTCCAATTTGTCCTAATTCTATTTTTTTCTCTCACTTTTCCCAAATCCTGCTGCGTCACGTTAGTCACATACAGACGCTGTACTTGGCAATGACCATATATAGAAGTAGGACTACAGTAGAGCGTCCTCTGTAAGATAAAACAGGCGCTCGTGCACGTGTCCATCATGACCTCCGCTGCCCGGGCGCACAGTCATACTGAGAAAGTGGAATCTAAGTCTGAAGGTTGGAGCAGCAGTGGAGCTGCAGGACCCAAATAGTGCTGCTAAAATTACAGTCGTCCTTTAACAGTTTGGTCTATTAACAGCTCATGTTTACTCACCTACTGTATGCACGACAGGTCACACACACACACACTTCAGTCTGTAATTCTGCTGATTCTGCCTCAATGGTGTCCAAGTGTCCATCACACACTGAGACCCTCATATTTAGTCACTTTAATCATTTTAAGCTGGGATGAAAACGCTCAGAAAGAAATGTGAGAAGTGTTCGTCTGAGGATTTTAAAAGGCCAACAAATGTATTTAGCTCTGCATAATAAACTCAATGATGATACTATTGGCTGCAGGGCGTCCATTTACAGGTGCTGGGGAGTCCAACAAAATCTTCTCAGGCTGGAACAGGATGCTAATCTGAATGGATTGCACAAATGAAGGTATGGTCCAAATACTTAAGAAGGTAAGAGAAAATAAATACAAATCAACTCATATCTCTATAAATGGTTGGAAATATAAAAATGTTCCAACTTCGATTTTATCGCTGTTTGGATTTATTGGTGAAAACAACACAACAACTGAAATGGAAACATGTCAATAGAACAGCACAGAGGACATAGTTCTCCACGACTGAGGGATTTGGTGGACCATACAATTCTGATTAACAATCAACAGAAGAAAATAATGACGTTGACAACTGGCTGTAGAAGGAAAACTCTGCTTCATCCAGACAAGAAGAAGTTCTTTAACTAGAATTTATCTTAAATTAAACCTGTGTCTGTGCTGATTTAACCCCCAGTTACATAAGAGAGAATATGGGTCTGAGTGTGTTTATTAACACATTATTCTCTGCTACAACAGAAGAATCTGAAGAGTCGGCAGAAACATACACACACACACACAGGTACACACACACACGTACACACACACGTACACACACACTTACACACACCGACAACATTCATTTACACTGTGATATTTATAGCTTTTTGTTATTGCATGAAATGCAAACAAAGGAAAAAAAGGAAACAAAACATCATGACCTGTTTCCACTACATATGAGACTGAAGAAAGAAAGACACTCAGTAGAACAGGGACAGAGAGAGAAGACAGAAGACAGAAGATCAGGGAGGGTCAGGTCCTGTGACTGTGGCCTGTCCTGGAGCAGGAGATACTTGTTAGGGCAACAGTCAGAGACACAATCATCTCTATGTAAGGACCACTCTACACACTGAGCAGATATCTAGGTGACCCTCCTCCTCCTCCTCCATCTCCTCCTCCTCACCCCCATTGCTGTCTATTCCCATATTAGTCTCTCCTAGGACGGAGGGGTGGGATAAATATAGGGTCAGCCTCTGTGGTGGGCTGAGCCTGGGCCTGCTGAGGTCTTCTGGCTTTGCCCCTAATGCAGATGCAGCCCATGGGAAACGTAGAGAGTTGTCAGTGAGTTCCCAGGTGGACATTCAGACCAGGTCTGGTCCTATCCATGTCCAGGAGAAGATAGTTTGTCAAAGCTAGAGAACCATGAAGAGAGATGATGAGAGCGGCCAGATTATTATCCAGGACGATAGAGAGAAAGAAATACCAGGTCATACTAGAGACAGACAGACGTCCAGCAGCACAGACACCAGATGACAAACAGCAGCACTGACCCAACATTTGCCCTGATCTTTCTCCTCTGAGTCCTTAGCAACGGTCCAAGCAGGACCTGGTGAGAGCTGCCGTCACCTCCGTGGACTAAACATACCTGCCGCAGACATGCTGTGCTATTCTGAGACAGACTCAGATTACACTTCAACTTACAGTTCAGACAAACTCTTTGGTCAACGTGGCTCTGATCTTTTCAAACCGACACCAAAGGCCTTTTTTCTTTAACAGCGGAAACGTTGGGTCATTTGCTCATGTGATTTAATTTGGTGTAATTTCATTTAAAGACGTCTCACGCAAGCAGGAGTGGTCAACAACAGACACTGACCCAGTTCCAACTCTTCGTTTCCCCACACAGACACTTGACATGGTGATGTTTGCATCTTATCAGTGTTTCTGCAAAAACTCTTCTCAACACAAAGCGGAAGCAGAGGGGCTTATGGGTATTTCTGAAATTGCTAGGAACTCAATGGTGCTTCAGATGCCGTTGGGCCACAGGTAATACTTAGCTCCATACAGAACCTTCAAGCCTTGTAATTACTGGTTGAAACCCTGGTTAAACATTATTAAGTCCTGCTCTGGTTCTGGCACATATGGGCGTTCACGCTATAAACAAACACAAACGTGCACGCTGCCTTTTAACAAGAACAAACGTGTATCATCAATGGAAAAGGTGCAACGTAGGATTTGATGTTGTGAGTTTAGAGGACAGTGTCATGAAGAGACAACTGTGTCAAACATGTATATCCAACAAATCAGGAAGGAACTAGAAAATATACTTGGCCAGAGTTACACACCTAGTGTTTGATGTCATTTCTTACAATGAATCTCAATTGTGCAAACGTTGCTTTAAAAACAGCGTTGTGTAAAACAGCTACAAGATTCAAACCTGGAACCAAAGTCTTTAAAACGTTTATGCAACTCTGAGTGATTTCTTGGAAATGTTACGAAAGATAGAAGAAGAAATATTCATCAGCTTTGAAAATGACATTCTGGAATTCCTGACAAAACCTTTTTTTAGTCTTTAAAAAACTAGTTGGACCAGACTTTGAGGTCCGTCCTTCAGGCCTCACGTCTCTTCACTCTTCTGTTTCTCCGTCAAGTCATTGCTCCACTTGGCCTTGATGTCTACAGTGAGTGTGTAGCACTGATAAGATTACTGAAAGTTGACCCAGTAGAAACAATCTTTACATTGTTCCCAGGACCTTCACCAACACAAACTACATGTTGGATTCACTCTGGCCTGCAGCCCCCCCAGGACCCAGGGCTGAACCTCACCCTCAGGTTCTGACATGTGACTAATGTCTCCATGTTCTTTTCAAGAATGGAATGGTTGTAAAAACTCAGTAGTGACAAACATGACACGTTTCCAGTCTCTTGCTCTATGAAGACATCAGGCATCAGACCCTGTCTGAGGGACATGGACACTGATGAACTCATTTCCTCAGGTTTCTGGATTTTTTCCCTCAATTGATGCAAGGCTTATGAAAACAGGGGGCGCTGTTGTAATTGATTTTGACTCCCAGACTACAGGGTTCTTTCCTTTCAGTTCAGTAAATGTCCAAAAGTCAACGGTTTCTGTCTCCTTGTTTACTTTTCTGAAGACTTTGAGGAGAAGTCTTTGGTCATTGACCTCCTTTAGGGACTCTCATCCAGTTCTTTGGTTTAGGGAGTGACAGACAAGTTACTACCACCCTGTGGAGACACCATCAGTTATTGATGCAGAGAAGACAGCAGCCACTTTAGACCTTTCTAAAATCAATCCAACATTTCGATGTATGAATCTCTGAAACCAGAACTCCACACAGGAAATGTCAACATCTCCTTCTACATAAGGACATGTTGGTGAAGCAGTGATGTCTCCGTGTCCTAGATTCTGGGTCTGTGTCTCAGCATGTTTGAAACACTAGGTGAATGAGTCAGATGTGGAGTCTCCATGTCTCCATGTCTCCATGATTCACACTGGTTTACAACACATGACTACACCTCGTTAGTGATCACGTGACACCCTGGTCGACCGACCGACTAACTGACTAACTGACTGACTGACCATAAAGACATAAAGGTCACTCACAGTTGGTTGATTTGGTTTTTCGTCACCACAGCGTCATCACTGAAGTGTGGAACCATCTTGGCTCCGCAGCAGGAGCAGAAACTGACCGCCGACGAGCTGTCAGAGCTGGACACGTTTCCCAGCGTCATGGCGCCGGACGTCTGGAGCTCAGAGCAGCCTCAGGTGTTGGTCCTCAGGTGTCCTCTGGTCCTCCCGGTCCTACTCCTCTGCTGCCTTCATGTGAGCGAAACTCTCCTCAACTTTAACAAGTCCAGACGCAGCGATGAAAGCGGGAAGTTTCCCAACGAGAACTGAGCAAAAAGGAACAAATCTAGACCCGGGAGTCGAACACAGATCTGTAGGTTCCCAAAGCGGTGAAGTCGAGACCCATGTTAAACCAGGTTCCAGGGTCGTTTTTTAGTCCTTGACTCTGAGACACTGAGACTCTAATGTCCTTCCGAGTTTACAGTGTGGAGACTTATGACTGAGGAGCGACTCCCACAGTAGGAGTCATGGCAGAGAGGAGGGGCTGCACAGACACGTGTTTGGGGGGAAAAGTGTGGAACCAATGAGGGGAGGAGAGGCAGGAGGGGGAGGAGCCCGAGACTGAACCACAGCAGCCGATGGAGCTGCAGGTGTAGGTTCCGGCAGGTGATGGTAGCGTTGACTCCACCTTCATCTCCTCCCGTCTGATAAGTTGTCAGGACAAGGACAAGGACAAAAACATATAGATGTTGTTTTCCAGTTTAGATGGACAGAACTCTCCTCATGCCTGGGGAGTATGATTCAGAAGATTCATTCATTCATTCATTCATTACAGAGTAAATGAATGAATAAATATTAATTGATCTCTTTTTTTATATGTATTTATTGGCCTGTTAAGAAAAAAGGTTCTGATGGGTTTGAATTCATCAGAATTACATTCATTCATCTTCATTCTCTTATCCAACATTGTGTCTTTAGGCCAGCAGTCTCCACCACTGACGCCCAAATCACACTGCTCCATACTGGTGGGTTAGAACCTGAAGCTTTGTGGACCCAAGTCCACTTCCTTAACATCTAGGCCACAATACTGTCGCTCAAGTTCCAAGGACCCGAGCCTGGATAAATGGGTCAGGGTCAGGGTCAGGGTCAGGGTCAGGATGGGCATATTTGGAAGTTCTTTAATCTATTTCCCTAAACATCTAGAGAAGTGGAGGTTTGGATCACAGCCAAGGGGAATGAAGGTCAGTCGTGGTGAGACAGAGTAGAACAGTGGACTGGTGGAAGAGAGCAGTGGAGACAGGATCAGGAATAAGGTGATTAGAGGGACAACAAAGACAGGAAGGTTTGGAGAAAAAGCTAGAGAAGACAGATTGAGATGGTTTGGACATGTTCAGAGGAGGCACAGTGGATACATTGGTAGAAGAATGATCC
>JAFBJS010004046.1:42352-274984 GCA_016785265.1 Paraplagusia blochii | reverse complement strand
GAATGATCCTAGAGATGGAGCTACCAGGTAGGAGACAAAGAGGAGATTGATGGATGCAGTGAAGGAGGACATGGAGGTAGTTGGAGTCAGAGTAGAAGGTGGAGAAGAAGAACAGGGGGAGATGGAAAAGGATGATTCACTCTGAGAAAGGACACGCTGACAGGACAAGAAAAACATGAAAGACGTTCATTTGTTGCATCAGTTCCTGTTCTTCTTCTTCTTCTTCTGAAATTTGACGTCTGTTTCATCATCACAGCCGTCGTGAGAAAGAAGAAGAATTTGTAAACGCAGGAAGTTGTGAAATTATTTAGATAGATAGATAGATAAATCACTTTTTTTTCTAAGTTATGTTTGTGTGACTGGAATCTGAGGGAAAACAAGTTTATTTCCTTTTCAGTTTTTCTTCTTAGTAAATATTTTTCTGGAGATCAGAATGTCCAGATTTCTTCAGCTTCTTCACCAAATACAATAACAAATCCATGGAGATAAAGGCCCAGGTTTAACCCAGCAGCTCTATGAAGAACATTATATGCCTTATATTCTGCTGCTGTGCAGATGATTGAGTGTACGGATCCACCAAGGTCAGCCAGGTCCACCAAGGTCAGCCAGTGTTATGATCAGTCAGTCTGTTAAACAAAGACAATTGAACCCACATGGCCTTTGTTTTGGCGTCCAGCTCATTAAGGAGACTCCACTTGTCTCTTCTTCACCTCCTTCTTCTCACAGCATCAAAAGACCTCATGGCAGAAAAACACAAAGAAGTGGAGCTAATGAGAAACAGGTGGAGGTTTTCCAGACTGCAGCAATGCTGCTGCTGATGGTGCTGATGATGCTCCATGCTTGTATGAAGATGGAGAGTGGATCTGCTGGAGTCTGTCCTGTCAACAAAGTCTGGCAGAGACGTAACATTCCACATTGGACAGATACCAGTCGTCAACCCACCGCAGGCAGACAGATGGACATCAGGCTTTGGACGATTTTATGTCCAATTAAAGATTTTATTTCCCACTGCTGTGCCAATGTGTAACCAAACAACAAAGTCAAAACACAGTTCAACAAACACCCGCCCTCACTGATCACATTTCACACCAGCTTTGCTTGGTGGCCTGAACTGTGAGGTCACACATCTGCAGTAAAAACACAAACTGAACCTCAAAATCTCCACCATCATCTACATGTTATGAAACCAGAAAAGTTAAAGTATTTTTTTATGGTTTCATTTCTTCAACAGTGTCTCTGTGGACCGTGACCACAGTAGATGTTCTTGTCGGCTTCTTCAGCCCCTTGGATGAGAGGAAACTTCAGGAAACCTATTCTGTCCAGTTGCCCTGGATCTAAGTATTTTTCAGTAAGACAACCTCAATGACTGAGAGCCTACCTCAATTACAATTGTACATGGTTAATTAATCAGGAGGTATTTAATCACGATCAATGTATTGAGTGTTTTCTCAGCAGACAATGCTGTTACATGTTAATAATAATAATAATAATAATACTAATAATACATTTTATTTATAATGCACTTTCCATCCCTGGGATCTCAAATTGCTGCAGACATAAAGGAATAAAACGCATTAAAAAAAGAGTAAATTCAACAACACAAACAAAGCATTGGTCGAGTCATTAACCTCAACAGTTCTGTATTTGTCAACTTTAAACAGTAAACTACCCTGAGAGAGTCATGTGTTTCAATGCTGCATAAGGCTGTTGAATATCTCACATCATTTTGGTTCTGATGATAAATATCTGAAAAATCTAGAAAATTCCACTTCAACAAAAACACTATTTTCCATTTCTGTCAGAAATCCCAACTATTTTCCTCTGATCACTGCTCTGTCAAAACAGCCTTTGACTTTAATCCCTGATTTATTAAAGAGGGAATATTTTCAAACAGGTGGTGGTGAGTGGATGTGTTTACACAACTTCTCAGTCCACATGTGTTCTGCTGCTGCTATTACATCACATGTGAAACATAAACGCTGGGACGTCTGCGTGTTACACTACACTCCACATCTTCTCACCTTCCCAGTGACAGGGTCTGCATCACCAGGCAGATCCTGATCCTGAGCCAAGCTGCTCTGCCCACAGCTGGAACTACAAGTCAACCTGACACAAACCCGTTCCATGTGCTTCTGCTCATGTGGTTCTGTTTAGTTTCATCACATTTAACAGCACGCTGTTGAGAATTTAGTTTTTTTTTCTCTGGGCTGGAAACACGAGAGCTTGTTGTGGTCTTGGAGCTGTTGCACAATCTCTCTGCTCTGCACGGCTACCTTCCTGACTCTGGAGGAACGGGCAGAAACGCTGCAGCTGCTGAACTTCAGTTACAGTTACAGAGATGTGCAAACTCACAGAGTCAGACTCCTGAGTTCAACTGGTCTGATGGGCATGGAGTCTAGAATGGAGCTGCAGAACATAGACAGACAGGCGCGCAGATAGACAGGCAGATTAATAATCCCAGAAGAGATACTTAAGGTCAATACTGATACAGAAGAACAGAACTGAAAGTTTGCTTCAGCCTTTTGAAAAACATACATCAGAGTTTGACACTTGATGAAACACCATGGAACAGATTAAAATACTGAAGGCATCAACCTGGAACAAATGTTTGCTGACATTTCAACTGGAGTCAGAACTGGGGGCAGCAGTGGAGCCAGGAGATAAGACGGAGGCAGGTTTGTTAACATCCTCCTTCTCCTCCTCCTCCTCCTCTGTCCTACAGCTGTAACCACCCTCTCACTTGCTCATGGGCACAGGCAGCTGAGGGATTTCATTTGTTGGTCAGAATTGATCCAAATCAAGTCAAAGGTTTGATTCTCCCAAGGAAGTGGAAGAAAAAAGCAAAACCATTCGTGTATCATTTAAACAAACCAACAATTTTACAGTTTTATGTCAAAAGAAAATAAAACCAGGGACAAAAAACATCAATATTTTAAACCATTATGACTTAGTTTGACTGCATTTTAGTAAAAAGCAGTAACATTGGCCAAAACCAGTGTAAACTCCCAGTAACACAGGGTTAGAGGACAGGGTTACGTTACCATGTGGTATGTTTCATGTCCATTTAAAAGTCAGCCACTGTAGAAACCCATAAACATCTCACCTACAGTTTAAACCACTTTAAAGTGTATGTGCATGATCTTCATGACTTGGTTCTAGTTTTTCTCCTTGTGACAAACTGACCTGATCATGAAGGTTTTCATCCAATCTCCAGAAAAACAACATTCATATCAGACATATCAGTGTCTGTCAACTGTTTGGTTCAACACTCAATATATTAAATATATATTTGCCAGGTTATCACTGAGGTCCACTGAGCAAGGCATCGTCCCCACACACAGCTGCTCACTGTTCACTGTGGTGATGGGTTCAATGCAGGTGTGGAGTGGATCACAACGTCACAAAGACAAGGAGTTCGATTTCCTTCCCATAAGTGAATGTTGAATTGAATAAATTCAAAAGTTGAAATGAAGTTTAAACCCACACCACTGTCTCAATAGGACCCAGTTGCAGTTATTTTGGGAATAACAACAACAACAACAACAACAACAACAACAGCCCTAACGTTTGACCTTAACACATTTCAGATCCACAGCTACAAGTTGTAATTTATTGTTGTCTTTTCTAAAAGAAAAACAGTTCTGGGTTCAGTCAAAAGATAAAAACCAATGTTGGTCTGAAGGCCCCTGAAGGCATCACTGTAGTGACGCAGCACTTCAGTGGTCTGGTGCTGGGACTACAGACAGCTGTCTGTGTGTTTCCGTGTCAGAGACACAGAGGGAGAGAAAAACAGAACAGAAACAGGGCGTGAATCAATGAGCAGTCGACTTAAAAAACAGCAAAAAAAAAAAACAGAAATTCACACAGTGAAAAAAAAAACCTCTGAATGTGAGTGAATTGCTTCATCCTGTAACTTGGATCCATATGCAGGGTGGAGAAGCTCTTATGTAACACACTGCTATACTGCTGCTCACACAGCATTGTGTGTTTCCGTGTCAGAGACACAGAGGGAGAGAAAAACAGAACAGAAACAGGGCGTGAATCAATGAGCAGTCGACTTAAAAAACAGCAAAAAAAAAAAACAGAAATTCACACAGTGAAAAAAAAAACCTCTGAATGTGAGTGAATTGCTTCATCCTGTAACTTGGATCCATATGCAGGGTGGAGAAGCTCTTATGTAACACACTGTTATACTGCTGCTCACACAGCATCACTGTGTGGACGTGTGTGTGTCCGTCCTAATGCTGAGCAAATGTTGAACTTACTGAGCCAACTGGTAAAACAGGACCATGATGACGTGAGACCTGGTGAAGAAACTTCACCATGTATGTATCCGTGTGTGTGTGTGTGTGAGACATGACTTCAGCAGCTGCTGTGATGTTACCTAACAGATAATTAGCTCCACATGTCCTTAAGGACATTATTGGGGTGTGTTAAAGAAGAACAGCAGTGATGTCACCGGGGTTTAATGATTGAATGTTTTTAAAACGTCCAATTTTTTTAGTTTCATAAGGTTGAAGGTTTTGTTGTGAGTTTTCTTCTCTCTGAGCCTCCAACCACCAGGACCAGGTATGGACCAAAGTCAATCTTCTGTTTTATAGATCACCACAGATCTGAACTGTCATTACAGTTGACATAACATTAATTATAGTGATACAGTTATTACAGTGACTTGTGGAGCAACAGACAGCAGTTCAATAAGATCAGCCTCACTCTCAGAGATTTACTGTATGGATTATTGTTTGGTTTTTATAAAATCATCTACATCCGACCACAACTACCACAGTCACATGTTTCACTTCATTCCGAGACTGGTGGATGAGCCCAGTCTCGGCCCATCCCTGCTCTGGTGCACGAACCATCAATGTGTTCTTCATTGTAGGTGAGACAGGAAGTGTTGGACAGATCATCCGTCCTTCACATGACCACCTATAGATGACTTCAACATTCACACTCACAGCTGATTTAGGATATTTTGGAATCAAAGATGGAAAGATCAGGACATCTGAGGTTATTATTGACAACAGATGTAGTGAATTACATAAAAAAACAAAGATTGATGAAAGAAAATATTTATTAGAGTTGCTGGAGTTTTGATGAGGAACTATGTCTCATAAAGAGTGCGGTTTAAGGAAATGAAAGTGGACTTCTAGGAATAGAAAAGTTCTTACACAAATATTGGAAGGAAACTACATTCCACTGTGGAGCAGATCCTGGAATTTCCTAATGGCCTCAATGTTCCAAAGAGACAGGTTTTATCTGTTAGTGATGGTTTCAAACGGCAGCGTCTTTTACTCCTTATGTTTGTATGTTATGTAAATGTAAACATCAATATCATTCAGTTTCATTGGTTTGGACACTGAGCTGCTGGACTGGACTGGACTGGACTGGACTGTCCCAGGGAAGACGCCACTGTCTCCAAAGGATAAGTCAAAGCAGATCACGGTTCAGTTACAGCTGTCCTTGTCCCCAGCACCACCCACTCCACTCTTCATGCTTCCTCTTCTTCACCCATTACTTAAGCCGCAGTATTTTTTAACAAACTATAACAAGATCAACAGAAAGATCAAGATTGGAAATGAAAATGAAGCAAAACAAAATATTTCCAATCATACCATGTAGTTAAATTATCATTTTACTGTTGCCTTTTCCACATTTTCCCAGCAGGTGGTGTAGGAAAGAAATGTTACCTTTTATTGCACAACTTTTATTTTGTCATTTATTTTAGTTCTCTCACATTTTCCAAGTTCAAGTTCCATGAAATCCACTCAGACCAGGATGGGTGAACCATTCTGAAGAAGTCATGAGTCAGTATTGATCCTTAGGCTGGTGATTTGATCCAGCAACTGATGAGCAACTTAAAAAGACTGACTGTCCACAGTGAGTGAGTGAAGAAAACTTGAATCTAAATTTAAAGTGAAAGAGACTGTGTGTGAGATCTGAATGAGTTCAACCTGTTCAGCTGTGCATCAGTCACACACACACACACACAGGCTGCAGTTCTGAAATTCCTTCCCTCAGTCAGAGACAATGATCAGAGACAGAGTCCTGCTCCAGGACGTCCCTGTGTTTTATAAAGACAGACCTTCACTTCATTGAATCACAGCCACGAGGAAACGTCGTGGACGTTCATCTCAGCTGTGACGCCAAAGTTCACAGCTTCAAAGACCACGACAGAGTCGAAACATTTCCTTTGGCTCAAACCTCAGTGGCACAGAGGGAATTTCACAGTCCACATATTTATAGACCAGAAAAAAACCACAGCCGTAGATTAGAGTCAGTTCCTTGTAACGTTTCTTAAAGTAAGTTGTTTTCACAGACTTTGTTTCTATTATTTTTCAGCTTCAAGGCATTAACTTTGTCACAAAATATTAAATTATTAGATCAGAGCATAAAAAATGTGGTAAAAACTTGTACTTTTTAGCAGAATTTATGTCAATGACTGAAACATTTAATGAAATAAAATACAAAATAAAGAATCCAAATCAATTAAAAGGATAAAAATCGTATTTTCAAGAAAATATCCTGAATTAAAAAGTTAAGTTTTAAAGATGTATTACACGTAAACATCGTTTATTTGTATATTTGTCTTTTGTACATTTTAATTCTATACAATTATGTAACAGCTCGTTTGGTCAATCTAAGAACCCGACTCCACTTAATATAAAGGCAAAGCAGTGACGCCCTCTAGTGGTGAGAGCCTCTATCTACAGTATCTATAGATACTGATGAACCCAGCATTTTTTTAGGTGGAGTGACTCACCTTCTGGGCTGAGAACGACGGTCATCCTCACCACTGCCCGAGTCCTGAAGAAAAAGACAGATGTTAATGTTCCAGTCGTGATGGAATTTCCCATCAGCCCCAGCAGCAGGAACACATCAGCCTCTCTGAGCAGAGACGTGTGTGGCCCTGTGGTTCACATGCTGTGTCAGATTCCATTAACCTTCACTAACGTTTGGAGAAGAGCTTCACCAAGCCCTGAGTCAGGAGGGTTAGGGTCTGTGGGTTCATAAGTCCAGGACCAGATCCTGGTCCTGAGCGTTGTCTCTGTCCTTTCTCTACTCTGTCTTTCCAAAACCAAAAACCTATTCATTCTCTGTCTCACTGCTGACCCCAAAGAGACTTAATCCCAGCCTGGTTCAGTAATCCCTGACCCAAAGTCTGAGAAGTTTCTCTTTAGCTTTAGTCTGTCACACAGCTGAGGAAACACCACATAATAATGTCTTGTCATATGACTTTTAGTTCTATACAATTGAGGATGTTGTCATGGATTCATTGTTCTTCTGTCACGATCACAAAAATTCATAAATTCATGGATGGAAATAAATATACATATAAATGTTTATGTGTGTTGATGGATGGAATAGAGACACTAAGAAAAGACAGAAGACATGGACAGAGCTGGAGGTGGAGGAGTTAAAGATGCTGCTGAGATTCTCTTCAGGAGAGACAAGGATGGACAGGATCAGGACTGAGGTGATTAGAGGGACAACACAGACAGGAAGGTTTGGAGTAAAAGAAGCTAGAGAAGACAGATTGAGATGGTTTGGACATGTTCAGAGGAGGGATACAAGTTGGTAGAAGAATGATTCTAGAAATGGAGCTACCAGGTAGGAGACAAAGAGGAGATGAATGGATGTAGTGAGTTAAAGATGCTGAGATTGTCTTTAGGAGAGACAAGGATGGACAGGATCAGGAATGAGGTGATTAGAGGGACAACACAGACAGGAAGGTTTGGAGACAAAGAAGCTAGAGAAGACAGATTGAGATGGTTTGGACATGTTCAGAGGAGGGATACAAGTTGGCAGAAGAATGATTCTAGAAATGGAGCTACCAGGTAGGAGACAAAGAGGAGATGAATGGATGTAGTGAGGGAGGACATGGAGGTAGTTGGAGTCAGAGTAGAAGATGGAGAGGACAGGGGGAGATGGAAATTGTTGACTCGCTGCAGAATAACCTGAAGAAGGGACCAGACCAGAAAAGAAGAAATATATATATATATATACTGTATATATGTAAATAAAAAATAATGTGGCATCAACATCACTGTGGTCGTCACCATCATCATCATCATCATCCTCCTCCTCATAATTAAAAACCTGGGAATAACTGTAGTCCTGCTGTGACCTCATCATTCCCTCAGTCATCACAGTGATATAACATCACATCACACACTCAGCAACAATGTGATTTGATGACTGTGCCTGAAACAGGGGGTAAAAATACCATCATAGCTGGGACCACAGCTGGAATTAATGTACAAGCCGGTCTCCATGGCAACCAATTGTCACCGCATGGATGTGTAGGGAGTGGCCCTGAAAGCCAATGAGAGGAGGGGATGATGTGCTGCTAGGCAGATTACTGAGCATCACCACTGTAGGGTGTGTGTCCACCCCCCACACGGTGAGACGAGCCTCATCAGTCAATGAGTCAGAAGTCTGTCTGATGTTTGATGGACGGGGGTCTCCCAGACTGACACCCCAGCTCCATCCCAGCCTGTCCCTGCTCAGAGGAGAGGACACCAACCAGGAGCTAGTCCTTCAGGAATGTGTCTGTGACATGTGGCCCTAACCTCCTCTGCTGCTGGGCTGAATTTGGACTTTACGTGTCCTGACTGAACATGGACATCATAAAGTGTTAGTCCCAGTCTACTCCTGTCACAGAACTGGTACTGACTTGGTCCAATAAGGAGCATTGACTTCCCTCATCAATTCATCATTATTTGCTAGTCTGCCCCATGTGATTCATTGTAGACCAATCAGAGGAAGGGTTGAGCAGAAAAGTCAATAAAGCATGAAACATCAATATGAAAGACAGAAAAAAAACACAAGCAGATGCAGGTTTTGGAAAAAGCTTCTGGTTTGGGATTACCTTCAAGCAAGTTTTTGGATTAGGATTAGGATTAGAGTTAACCAGAAAAACACAAAATAAAAATCAGAAAAATAACAAGTCTCAAAAATACTGTTATGGAAAACATCACCAGTGTCTTATCATTACAATAAAGTGGCAAAAAATGTGAATTTCTTTGACCAGTTCTGATCCTCATCATCATCATCATCATCATCTATCATCATTAGCACTAATATCTTCTACATCTTCTTCATTCTTCATCCCTGCAGCAGTGGACTTGGGTCCTCAAGGCTTCAGGTTCAAATCCACCAGCTGCCACTGAGGAGCTCTGATCATGGCACCATCCCTGCCCACAACACCAGCCTTCAGCCTTCCTCTGGATGCTGAGCCCAGAGGAAGGCTGACAGTATGGATCAGTGGGATTTGGGTGGCAGTGGTGGAGACTGCTGCCTCTGAGAGATGGTATCAGATAAGAGGATGAAGATGATGGATGGATGGATGGAAGTCGGACCCAGTCCAGAAACAGGACTGGACTGGACTGGACCACAGACCTGACAGGCCTGTCACGTTAACCTGCCCAGCAGCAGCTCCAAGGTCGCTAGTGTCCCTCCAGTGTCCACACTGATTATATTTAAGGTGTTCAATTAGAGCTGATCAATATCCTCAAGGAAGAAGATGTTTTCTCCAGTCACTGCAGCCTCTCAGGTTTCAGCCCCGTCAGTCCACTCTACTTCCTGACCAGGTCAACACTTTTCAAGTCCCTGGATTTGGATCAATATCCACATCAAGACGGAAATCAAACACAACGTCATTCCAGATTACAAATTTTTGTTGCCCTCACGATCAACACCCTGTGAATTGAGATACTTTAAGAAGTTAATTATTTTTTTCTGTACAAAACACTGTATGTGTTGCTGCCACCTAGTGGCTGGAGGTTTGTTATCGTCCAATCATTACAGCTCAGTCTATATTCCATTATGAGTCTGTCATTGTGGTGCACCAGGGGCCTCGCCCCAATATTTGAGAACGACCAGACTAATTTAACGATGCAATAAGAACAAATTTAAGTTAATAAAACACAAAAAAACATTAACATTAAGCTGCAACTGATCTATAATAATGAATACTATAATAATAACACAAACAGACTCATTTACAGCATATATAAATGGGAAAAACAAGAACTTTAGACATTGTTTAGACATTGTTACCCTTTTTTCCGACAATGTCATTCAGCCGATATTATCAGTCAACCTTCATCCTTCTCCTCACAGACCTTAGAGTTTCTATGTCGTCAGTTCCACTTTTGCTCGTGTCTGGAGTCACGAACTAACCCGCCGAGTTAACCGGGTTCAGGTTCGAGTTAAGTCAGGTCAGCTGATCTCAGACCAGTCACATTAACATCCACCGACAGCGTTAACAGCCACAGACCGAACCACGGTCCGGACCAAGTCGTTCTTATTAACGGACACTTACAGACACTGAGGGACTGGACGTGGCGCTCGGTGTCGGTGACCGCTGCACGGTGACCAGAGCCATCCCGGCTGCTGCTGCTCCAGCCCGGTCAGCTGTGAGAGAGACGCCCCGGGACACCGCACATTATTTCACACAGTGGAGACGAGGACGAAAGAAGAAACACCGACTTCCAGCGGTTGTTTCTCTGCTGACTGAAGCTGACTTCATCCGCTAACGTCAAGTTGCACAGAAAGTCTAGGCGTGTCCGGAAGTGAGGGTTTTCAACATAAAAGATTTGGAAATTCGACGGTACAAAATCAAATCTTGTAAATTGGAATCTGTAACCAATTTATCGATTTAATGTTTTCCATATTTTTTCTAAACGGAGCGTATAGGTTGTCAGTAGATAATTCCAGGAATACATTTTTTTGTTTGTTTTGAAATTTAATGTTTTCTGATGAAACCTACCACAACCACCAGAGGGCTCTATTCATTAATAGTTGCCATTTGTTGTCTGGAAAACATAATTTAAACTCTCACAGTGATGTTTCTGAGTTTAACACAGTGATGTTTCTATTCCGTTTACAACTGTATGATAGCGAGTAACTTTGTATGTGCTTTTATTTTGTTGCCATTTCCTCTGTTGTTCTATACAATTACAGTGAGTATGACACCCGTAGCCATGCCTTGCTTATTATCAGGCGCATGCGCAGCCAGAAGCAGCTGTCAAATGGGTTTAAGTGACTGACAGTATGTTTTTAAGCTTGAGTGTGTGTGGGTAAAATCACTCTAAAGCTCAGAAATAAACACTTATCAAGTCAATTTGTCAACACATATTTATGGGAATTCACATGTATTAAAGGTTCAGAGTGTGAGATGCTGCCCCCTGCCAGGAATACAATGAAACTGCAAAAAACTGCAAAGCTGAAGATGAGCTCAGCTCTAGAGACGACAGAATTTAAAGATATATAAAAATTAAAAGAAAATAAAACTTGCATGTTTGCGCGTACATGTGCCATGTTATTAGATAGGGGACATGAATAATTCAGCTCAGTGTTCCAATATGTTCCTGCAGTGTAGGTTCACCTGACCTCACATCTCCTGCCCCCAATCACCAGGGTCTCGTGGGAGATGAGATCTGACTGTGGTGGGGTTAAGGTCGTTGGAGGGTGGGGTGGGGTTGGTGGTGTCTGGGTGTGTGCGACTGTCAGCGAGTCAAAAAAGGGTCATGATGGAGGTGATGGATGGTGGGATGTTCTGCCCCCAGGGGATTTGTGAAGCCACTACAGCTCCTTTTCCCTCTTTTCCTCCTTCCGTTAAAAGAACAAATATTGGTCGGAGCGCAGGTTTGCAGGCGCAGCAGTGGGTGATGGGGACACGGAGCTCATAAGGCAGAGGTAGGTGTGAAGCTGAGGCCTCACTCATTGCATTATCTGGGTCATTGCCTCCTCCAGCTCCTCCTCCTCCTCCTCCTGTTCTCCCCATCCTCCATCTCTTTGTCTTTATTGATCATCCAATAAGGAGGAGGAAAAAGAAGCTGAACAATCCTGCATCTTTTCTTGTTCACGTGATGACTCTGCACCGGTGTTAGAAAACATACAGAGACACAAGTAGAAGACAAAATCCAGTCCACCCCCCACCACACACCACACCCCCCAGTGTGGTGTTTGGCTGTTTTTCCATGTCTTATACTGTACATTCATCACAGCTCTGTTAAAATGATGTATAGCATTAATATTTCATGAGTGTCCACTAGGACGCCGTCTCAGCACTTTTTAGGGACAAAAAAAACCTGAGAGTGAAAAGTGCACAGTAACGATGAGTGGAACAGAAGATGGAAATAAGAGAAGGAGATTTTTTTCTACCCTGCAGGAGGTTGAGTGAGGAGAGAGGAGAGGAGAGGAGAGGAGAGGAGAGGGAGCGTAGGTGGTGTGAAGGAAACAAGATTAGGATGGGATTAGAGAAGAGGATGAGGTTCTTTAAGAGACTTAGGGCTGGATGAGAAGAATGAGACTGAACACAATCCTGCTTCAATCAAAGCTCTGCTCTGGTCACCTGACACCACCGTACCTGTGGACACGTGGTCTGAAAAAGGCTGTTGTAGAAAATGTAAGGTAGTATATTAAGATTAGGATGATTTAGATTATAGTCTGCCTCCAGGATTGGACTAATTGTTGGATTAAATGCAGGGAAAGATTAGGATTAAGTAACTTAATGTCTGTATAAACCGACCCTGATGTCAGTGTCTGTAACTGACGTCATGTCATTCAGGTCCACGCCCTGATCCTTTCACTCTCCTCCTCTCCACAGTGCTCCAGTCCTCCCAGTGGCCAGTAATGTAACAACAGGCTTATCCTAGGTCGTTCATTTACCTGTTAGCCGACAGGGGGCGGTGTGGTCACATTCATTGACAACTCACAGTCGGTGGAGGGAAATAAAAGGAGCATGACCAAAATTAAAATAAATCACATTTTTAACTGTACGTCATTGTAACTTACAGTAACATGTAACCCTTTTCCTCAAAATATAAATCGCTTTTGGAAGCATCTCCTAAATGTTTTGTAAAACGATTTATATATTAATTCATTTATTTCTATATATATTATTAAACAAAACAAACGCTATTATTGGACACATGTTTTGTACATCATCATCATTATTATTATATAATCAATATTTAGATAACTCAATATATCACTTCTTATACCATGAGCAGATGTAAAGACTGATTTTCATCAGAAATGTCCAATGGAACTCCTTGTAAAGTAGGAAAAAAACAGAATAAAAATCCTATTCAAAAGTAGAAAAAACGTTCTGTCAGTGTTTGGGGCTGTATTCAAGTCTGCGTGTAAAATAGCTGAGGTATCTAACTGTTGAACTTGACAAGAGGATAAGGTAGAAAAGCTAATGTGTCGGTCAGAAGGTCAGAGTGGAAGTTGAAGCTCCAGATATGACACAACAGAAACACTTTAATTGGAGGAAAATCTGCTAAAAGTCAGCATTTCAATCTTATTAAGTCGTGAAATAAGTCACTTGTTTCATTTCCATCTTATCTCGGCGTCCATAATGAAAAGACGACGGATCAAGGGCCTCTTAGAGTAGCTTAGCAACGATGATATGGACTGGGAGAAGAGAGAGACAGAGATGATGGTCTTCTCTGCACAGATAAGACCATATTCTCCCTCCCTGCAAAATGAGTTCATTACAGGAGCGAGAGACGGTCGTAGCTGAGAATCAGGGTTCCTCTGCGATAAAGAGCCGGAGCAACGCCTTGTACAGAAGGAAGAAATAAAAAAGACTTTCATTTCCTGTTCTTCAGAGGAAGCGGCCGTATCAGTGGATCAGCCAGCAGCAGGGACTCCAGGAACGGAGGAAGAAATGAAGAGACACACAGAGGAGCGGGACGGAGCGGGGAAAGAGGTAAATGCCGCGGTTCTGGTGTCAGAATCAGACAGTGACCCTCTGGACCGCAGGGCACTCTGTGTAAAAGGGAGTTGAAAGATTTGTCAGAGAGCTGTGGGCAAAACGGAACGTCATTGTGAACTGTTTGGACTGAAGTGGGTGGAGGGTCAACGAGGTCCCAGTATGGAAGGAAAAAAGGTCTGACACGGATTTATACTGAACAAGGATAGGAGGAGGAGAATATGAGAAGATATGAGCTGAAGGTTCTGATGTACTGCCGATAGGGAGGCTGATGCTGAGATGACAGGTACACCAGGTGGAGGAGCAGAAGGAGTAGGAGGTGGAGGAGGGAGAGGAGAGACGAAGGCCATGATCCACTGTTTAATATAGATCTACAGTGATAAGAAGAGGCAGAAAGACAGGATGTGTGTGTCAGTCAGGGGTGAGGGAGCCAGGAGGAAATTGCCTCAATAAAACACACACACACACACACACACACACACACTAATCCTAACCCAACTCAATCCAAGCTTAACAACAATCCCAAAATTACAGAGATGAAAAAAGTTTTCAGAAAAGTCTCTCAAATTTTACACATAATATTGTTATTAAATATAATGTAAATACACTATTTTGTGTTTTGGAAGGAGTGTGATATTTATATTTCCATTCATTGTTTCAGGGAAAACTTTTTTCCCTTTTTCTGGGGGTTGCTACAGCGACAATTTTCATCTCACCCTTTTTCGGGAAAAACGAACAAAACTAAACTCTTGTCAGTTCCAAACATTGTCAGAGTCAAAATCATCAAATAACCGAGAGTTTACCACCTTGGTAAATAAGTTAATATTCATTAGTTCTGCCATTAGGACACAGAAGAGATTTACTCCACCTTACAAACTGACTCAGCTGAGCCGCAAAACAATGAATAATAAGTAATTAGAACATTTTCCGTCTTCTATCACTTTTAACTGTATAATTAGGAGAGTCCTGGGTTCAATTCCCAGAGAAACTACTAACTCAATAATTGTAATCCTGGTCTGTGAGTCACTTTGAATAAAAGTGTCTGCCAAATGCATAGAAATGCGATGTTATTATGTTTATTCCTATTTATCTTTTTCAACATTTTAAACTGATAAAATGAATAAAATCATTAAAATGAGCCTTGATTATATGTTAAAATATACACTGAAACAAGATAGATCATCTCTGCAGTACATCACCACATCAGCACATCTGTAACCAGCTGTAATTCAATGGCGTGAGCTGACGATCATCCCTTCATACAAAACCAGGAGTGTGTCCTCACAGAGACACCAGACTGTGGACTGTAGCTGCTGACTGTTGGACACAGCTGCAGGATTAATCAGTGATGACAAGGAGGAGGCCTGTCGTACAGAACTGTAAATACACACACACACAACCGGACTACACACCGCTACAACAGATGATCAGACTGAACATGACTTGGAGCTCCATCAGAAACAGGCTCAGATGTAATTCTGACAAACATGTCCAGAGAAGACAGTTCTGTTTTAATGATCTGACAGAAATCCTTGGTTTTGGCCCAGAGTCAGTGTCTGAATCCCAGTTATAACGGTTGGTGTCCAGAGGAGTCACAGGTGGAAGCATCGTGTGAGATGCAGTGATATTTGGGAGGCAGGTATCTGCCAGTTACATCCCATAGTCACCAAAGGTGGATGTTGTTGCTGCTCATTAGACTTTCTCTCTTTCCTTCTCGCAGACACAATATAATTGGATATGTGAGTGGATCAGATCATCAGAAGAATACTGTATAATAATATCCATCCATCCATTTTCACCTGGTTATTTATTATTGGGTTGAATCATATTATATATTATTGGTTCACTGATATTTTAAGATATTGGCCCCTGGTCAACATCTCTGTCCTTGGTGTGGAACCTAAGAGTTCCATTCCTGGGCAAATTGTAATCCCAATTAGGGGTGGTTGGCACCCCCCTGACCCCCGCCCCCCTCACCCAGTAAAGGATAAGTGGTCAGAAATGGATGAATGGGTCAAATATTCTTGTTTTTGGTCCATGAATATGATTAGTCCAGCCAAGACCATGCACCACCATCACATACTTCTCTGCCACTCCTGGCTTCATCAAACAGTAATACTATAGTTTTCTGTCACAGACGCAGATGTTCATTTGACGCTAAGATAAATCAATATTATTTTATCTTATATAAAGGTGCAGTTAATGAATTGAAACCAAATCATTTGCTAGACTTTTTTATTTCCATAAATCTTTTCTATTTGATAATTTCCATATATATTTATTTCTTTATATTATACATGTGTCTCAGTACAGTCTTTATTGACATACACATATTCTTTATGAGGGACAGAGAGACAGGTGGGTTAACTACATTTTATAAACTGTTTACTAGACAACAGGAGATTGACCACATTACAGACACACACACACACACGTCTCTCTGACAGACACACACTCACTCACTCACACAACTGAGCGTACACTCACCCGGGGCCTTAAGGCTCTGAACATTGTGGCACTGGCATGTGTGCTCCACAAAACACACACACAATCACTGGTACGAGATGTGATCACACACGCAGACAGGTCTTCACAGGACAGAGAACATCGATACCAGACACACGACACACGTGGTTGTACAGTACTCGCCATTTTTAACTCCTGCGTACACAGACGCACGCAACTCATTTTTTTGGTAAAACAGAAAAGAAGCAGTGATGTTTTTTCCGATGGTCCGATTGGTTTGTATTGAGATTATTCTTCTCCTTATCCTGCAATGCTCACATTTTCTCTATAGATGGCGTAGTGTAGGCCATGTAGCATTTTAACTTTGTTCAACTGGACAAGGCACGACATTCAGTAACACTTCAGTACTTAATGTTTTGGGTGTCATATATATAAAGTATTACAGAGTAGTTTTATTGCCACCTGCTGTTAAGGAGTGTGAAAAGATGGCACTCTGAAACCCACTAAACAGGATCCACAAATCACTTTTGGGTGGAAACACTGGTTTATGCTTCACCTATCTGGACCTAACATGGACCCCATGTCCAATTTCAGGACTCATTTTGGCCCATGAGTCAGAGGTTTGCCCACACCTGTGGTAACATGGTATTAGCTCTGATTCATATTTGGTTTTTATTCACGTCCTAGAACAAGAGAAAAGATTAAGATCAGATAGTGGGGTTAAAATGTCAAAATCTATAAATGTGTAATATATAAGACCTATTATCTTACATTGAAAATATAGAGTGGATACACGCACAGCTTCACAGTGTAATGAACCAATCAGAGAGTTTTCTTTCCAAAACAGCTTAAGAATTATTGACAGAATACGTGAGATATTTTTGGCTTGAAAAACATGTGTAAAAATATACCTGAATATTTCACTACATGTTTGTTTGTTTGTTTATTACATGAACTGACGACACACACATTAAATGGAAAAACTAATGATTTGAATGATTTGAAGTGATTCTCAGGAGCTGAAGTTGGACAGCGCTGACCACACAGCTGCTCCCACAAACACTGAGAAAATGTTGTGATTAAAAAGCAACTACAAAAGTTTCACCTGAAGACGATCATTTCAGTGAGTCAAAAAAAGTGTCGTTCTGCTCTGAGGTTTCCCCACTAGGGGGCTGAACCAAACAAGGCAAAATCAAATCTGCTACAACAACCATCACCTCAACCTGCAGATCTTAACATTGAGAAATGAACCAATGATGTTGATTTGTGAAGAGGCAGAGATGGTGAAAAGTAGCCCCTTGTCCAGTAGGTGTGCAGTTTGCCCAGAGGAGGGCACTCCAGGTCAGTAGAGCGGCTCCTTCCCTCAGACAGAGTTTGGTCAGACCGCGTTGGTGATGATGAAGTCTCTGTGGTTTTCACTGCTGGGCTCCGGAGTGATGCTTTTCAGCAGCCGCTGTTAAGACAAAGAGAGAGAGTGGGATCTCAGAAACAGTGTACAACAAAGAACAACAAAAGAGAGGAAAAGAAAATATCTGAAAAAAGGAAATAAAATGACAGGAGTGGAGAGGAAGAGGAAGGGGAGGGGAGGAAAAGAAAAGAAAGAAACTGATAAGATTGAAAAGAAAGGGAAATAAAAGGTGATGAGAGAAAAGAGAAGAAGAGGAGGGAAAAGTTAAGATGTGATAAGGAAAGGAATAGATTGTAACTGCAGGAAAGGAGAGGTAAAAACAGGGAAAAGGGAACGAAGAAAAATGAGAGGCAGGGGAATGAAAGGCAAAGGGCATAGAAGAGAAAGAGAGAGTGGAGATAAAGAGGAGCTGCATAATAATCAAACCCAGAGAAGTAAAAAATGCTGCAGCCACACCTGCTTGAATGTCCCCTTGGTGGTGAGCAGGTGGTAAACCATATAGGCAGGCACACAGATAAATGAGGAAACTCCGATGCAGTAGCCCAGAACAGTGGTCCACTGTGGGTACTGGTAGTGAAACAACTTTACTTCTGGAGGGAAGGCTAAGAAACTGATGATGATGAACTGGACATGTGAAGAGGGAAGAAAAGACAGACACGAAATCAGTGTAAATATAAAACACCCTGAGACGTCCAGGTCTTCAAAACAACAACAAATATCACTTTTCAATTGAAATGACTGAGTCAATGACTGAAGTGACTGTGGACCAGTCTCACCAGCAGGAAGCAGGGGCAGATGGCAACCCAACACACCCTCCAGAAGCCTCCTGGGTAGAAACCCAGCATAAGCTGTATGTCATTGCAGAAACGGTTGGTACCTGCAGCAACATCCACAACAAAAAACAATCAGGGTAAGTGACACAAAAATACAGTTAATCCCACTTTAATCACATGGCTCTGTCAGCCTACCATAAAACCAAGAAACAGCCACGACTTCCAGCAGAACCACAGTGATGACTGCTGGGCCCGTGGCGTACTCTTCAAACAGCTTGACCACAAAGGCTCCACCCTGGATGGGAAGAGGACAGTGAGAGAAGAGCAGGACTTATTGACTTATATACCTGTTATTCTATTGTTAGGCCACTGTATATGCAGCTGTGTTCCTTATGGATGCAGTGAGGGAGGACATGGAGGTAGTTGGAGTTGAGGACACAGAGGACAGGGGGACATGGAAATTGTTAACTCGCTGTGGCAACCGCTGACAAGTTAAAAGGAAAAGAAGAAGAAGAGACGCAGCTGTTTTCCTCACAACTGTAGTTACAGCCACATATTCAATATTTATTAATAAATTAAACATTGAATTTTATTAACTTCTAGTGTCAATAGAAAAGCTGCGTCAGGTTCTGAGGAAGAAGTTCCTGTCACGCACTATGGAAAAATCTATATTTGATGAAAAGCCAAAAACGATGTTATCTGCTTTTAATGATTGGAATTTCATATTTGCTAATGTCAGGTTGACTTATTGTTAATCTTTGACAGAAGCAGGGAAATGTTCTCCTGTCAGATTATTGATGTTTAATGGTCTGTTTGTCAAACTTACGTATGTGAGTGTGGATAGAGCTCCGAGGTAGCAGACACACACCAGGCCAAAAACAAACCACTCTCGTCTCTTGACCAGTAGATGAGGGAACTCATCTAACATAGCAGTGATCACACCCTCCAACCCTGCAAACTGGAGAGAGAAGAGAAGAGAGATGAAAATACAACCAGATCATAAATAAAAAGATATGTTTGAAGTATTAAAGTCAAAAGTCAAAGTCAAAGTCTAGGAGACAAAATAACAGAAGCAGATTTGAAGTAATATCCTCAGTCACAGCCCAGAGACACTGATGCTGATTCTAAACTGATGATCAGTGTGTGATAAGAGTCCCTCAGGTCTTTCCAGCTGGCTGCCTCACAGCCAATAAAAGACAAGATCGCACCACAGCAGTGATATCAGGCTCCTGTCCTATTGTTTCTGTGGATTTTTATCCCAATAAACCTGTGAAAATCAGATCATCTTCCACGGCCTTATAGAAAAGAAAACTTTTTGCCAGTGTCTAGATATGATTGGATTGTAAATACTTTCAAGTCCAATGTCAACAGTCACTGATAGAGGCCTGTTAACATTTTCTTTTTCATCCATACAGAAATTCTAACAGATATTACATACAGTAATGTGGTCATTTTAGGCAGATAATATCTGTCGGCCGTTGTTATCCATCAGTCCCAGAGTTTAGTGTTGTATTCATTGAGTCACAGACTAACTCACCGTGCTGTCAAGTCCTAACATGATTATCATGAGGAAAAAGATGATGGAGAAGAAGGTGGCAGCAGGCATGTTGGCTATAGCTTCAGCGTAAATGATGAAGAGCAGACTTGGACCTGTAAAAACAGAGAGGACAAGGTTTTATCTGAACTTTATCTGAACAAGAATGAATCAATAATATTTATTGTTTTTTTACCAGCATCCTTGGCCACAGCATCCACATCCTGTTTCCTCATCTCAGCCATGTATCCCAGAACTGTGAAGATGACGAAGCCTGACAGAAAGCTGGTCAGACAGTTGATGGAGCTGGTGAGCAAGGCATCTCTGGGTGGGAGAGGAAAAGTGATCAAAATAAAGTTACTTTAAAACTGAGAATCAACTCTGTGACTTAGTAAATGATTTAATTTAAACATAATTTAAATATATATATTTTAATGGACAATAAATGGGCTGCAGATTGAATAAAATAATAAAAGGTAACAGTTTTTGGACACTTCTTTTCATCCAGACAGTCAACAGTGTTGTCAACAGGTGTATGAAAGGATCAATCATTGTTAATTATAAATATTTCCCTGTTTTGTCACTGATTATCCCTAAAATCAATGATCATTTAATCAATTCCAAACTTCATTCATTTCCAACCAGTGGTGTCATTGTTGCCCAGACCCAGAATGATCCTGATTGGCTGAATGGTGAATGAAAAATCCAGTATCACACACCTGGCAGCACTGACAGATGATGAAAAAGTGACTCACTTTATAGAGGTCTATTTTATCAAAGAACAATCTGCTTGTTTATAAAGTTTATATATTAAGAACAAAAAATGAATAATTAAACGTCCTCACTTGTAGCAGTTGTTATGAAATGGATTGTAGCTGGCGAAGGCCAGGAGGACGCCGAAGCCCGGACCCAGAGAGAAGAAGATCTGAGCGGCTGCATCGATCCACACCTGAGGGTCGACACACAGAGATGAGGAGACACAAGGACACAGGGACGAATGTGTCCACTGATGTGTTCAAGGGACTCACTGTTGTACTGAGCAGTTTCTCCCAGTCAGGTTTCAGATAGAAAACCACTCCCCTCCAGGCTCCGGGCAGAGTGGCCCCACGGATCAGGAGGACCAACAGGACCAGGTAGGGAAAGGTAGCTGTGACCCAGACCACCTGATGGAGAAGAACATAATCAACTGTGAAGAACTATGGAGGAATGAACGAATCCTGGAACTGCAATCAAATCAGACTGTTGCTTCATTTAGTCCCAGGACATCTCTCCAACCCTTACCTTTCCAGACATCTTGACTCCCTTCCAGATGCTGAAGTAGACGATGGTGAAGATGAAGAGCAGGCAGAGGGCCAGCTGCCAGCTGACAGAGCCCAGCTGGTGCAGACCTTCGGAGAGGTGGACCTGCAACACCTGCCGGCTGAAGGGGTTTGGGTGTGAGTGAGGGACAAAAAGGACATAGTAGGTTTGACATGAAATCCTGTAGAGAAGTTTCAGAAGATATGAGTGTTGGAGATAAGAATTAAAACCTGATCAATTTTATTAAAGGACGTCAGACATTAACTTCTGCCAATATGTGATTTGACAGTCAATATCCTGGGTGTGATTCAAGCTTAGTTGGTGAAAGACTTTTATTATGAGAGGAAAAACAGATAATGATCTTATCCATACTAACTAGTTATGGGCCGATATTATTGGACATCTCAAATGTTATATATTTATTTATATCAAACATATACATATAAACAGAATCATAAATAATAAAAACACTCATATAAGGATCTCAATAATCCAGAAATTTGAGTCAGAGGATAAAAAACTCACCCTGGAACATTTCTGTCCTTGTGTGATAGATACTGTATCTGAGTCAATGTCTTTAATTTGCTACGAGAAAGTGTAACAACTTGGAACTGTCAGGTTAGGAACCAGCCAAGAGGCCGAGCACAGAGGAGTCCAACAATAAAACCGGGGAAATGACATATCTCCAAAACAGGAAGTTCTGGCGCCAGAGTGAGTTAAGAAGTTCTGTCACATTAAAACACATAATTGGAAAAGTGAACTTTGAATAAACCCAGGATCAGTGGGCAGACTGAGGACGGTCAAGGGAGCAGCTGATAAGACCAGAGCAGAGGGGAATTAGACACAGCCTGGAATTTCAATGCTGGGTCACACCCCTCCACCTCTCCCTGCCCCCCCATGGTCTGAACGCCCCATTTGATTCAGTCATTTCCGCTGCAAGTGCTGATGACGTTCTCATCTAAAGCTAACGGGTTAGGACTAGGTCACCAATCTTAATCTGACTTAACTTTCTTAACTGAACTTAACGTAATAACCAAATCTTTCATTTCACTGGAAACACATCCACCCACAGTTATCACCCTTATCCAAACCTCAACTTCTTTTATTTTAGTCATGAGAAGAATGAGAGGTCATTGAAGTAAGGAACCAAAGTGGATGGAGGCCAATTGGAAAAGTGAACTTTGAATAAACCCAGGATCAGTGGGCAGACTGAGGACGGTCAAGGGAGCAGCTGATAAGACCAGAGCAGAGGGGAATTAGACACAGCCTGGAATTTCAATGCTGGGTCACACCCCTCCACCTCTCCCTGCCCCCCCATGGTCTGAACGCCCCATTTGATTCAGTCATTTCCGCTGCAAGTGCTGATGACGTTCTCATCTAAAGCTAACGGGTTAGGACTAGGTCACCAATCTTAATCTGACTTAACTTTCTTAACTGAACTTAACGTAATAACCAAATCTTTCATTTCACTGGAAACACATCCACCCACAGTTATCACCCTTATCCAAACCTCAACTTCTTTTATTTTAGTCATGAGAAGAATGAGAGGTCATTGAAGTAAGGAACCAGATCCAAAGTGGATGGAGGCCACAGTGAGGAACGTTTCTGTAATATTTGTTAGATCATGATCTTTTTCCTGAGATATTTTATCTCTGTTGTTGGAGGCAAATGACGAATTGCACTTGTTGTGAATGTTATATATTTTTGTTTGCAGGAGAACTACACTGATATTTAAGTTTAGTATGTAAAACTGCATAACACTACACATTTAATATTCAATAAAATTTTGGTTTTGTGGGAATTTCAATGTTTTGCATTAAAGTCCTGTGGAATTTTGGAGCAGAAGACGTAAATATGCCGACGTAGGGTGGGTGTTCTGTTTCCTCTTCCTCATCTGTGCTGCAGGTTCATAAAGTCAGCGTCACCTGAAGAGACTCCTTTTTTTCTCCCTTTGTTCTCCTCCTTCCCCTCCTTGTACTTACATATAGAACTCCTCGGCAGGTGAGGTGGAGGAGTTGGACCACGTCACGTTAGAGTCTGTTGACATGTAGCGGTTACAGTTGACAGTGTTCCACTTGTTGGTACAGGTGGACCAGGGCAGAGTGGACTGGAAGGACGAGAGCAGGTAATACAGGGCCCACGCCATGATGGTGTTGTAGTAGAAGGCGATGTAGAGGGCGATGATGCAGATGGCGAAGCCGATGCCTGGATGGAAGAAAGAGATGAGTTTCAGATGAAGACTCACAAACATCACTTTCCTACTTTGAGCTCCTGAAGTTGGTCAAGGAAACATCATCAACATCATCATTTTGACTAAAGCACAAACCATTGATTACAAGTCATTTGAATTATATTTTCCCAAAGGAAACTCCTGAGGGTTTGAATGAAGTTCTATCTATCAATTTTAAAATACTTTATTTACCCAAAAGGATCAATAATTCTATTTGATTTGGCCGAGTCTATTTAATTTAAAGTTATAAACCACTCGTGTGCAACAGCTGTACTTCATTCCCATGATGCTACAGTATCTTAGACCTGTGTAGGAAGTGGTTGACATTTGTGAATAACAAACATTTTCATCCCTTCAAATGTCTGGCATTTGGTGGCGAAATGTGACAATTTCCATAACAGACAGCTTACTGCGCTTTGACTAGATTTATGAGATGTAATTCATGTTCCTGAAGGAAAAGTGGAAGATGAGAAGGTTAAATGAGATGAGTCTCCAAGACTGACAGTTTGGTACAGACAGATTTATGGATTTATGGATTTCTTTCTCTACTGCTACTTTTTTTTATATATTATAAATGTATTAGTTTATACACAGTAATGTTTTTAATAACAAATTTTCTCCTTTCTTATGAAACTACCCCCTTATCTCTATTGTGTTTATTTCCACTTTCATCTCCCTTCATTACCTTTGAAGATTGGGCAAATGTGCTTCCAGACAGAGATGCAGCCGCTCCGATGGAACTGACCCAGAGCCAGCTCCATGTAGAAGAGTGGAACACCTCCAAACACTGCCATCAACATGTAAGGCAGCAAAAAAGCTCCTGAACCAGACACAGTGGAGAAAATGACAGGAATCAGTGTCAAGTAATAAGAGTGTGAAAAGCAGAAAAACTAAGATGATGATGAAGATGGAAACTTGGCCAATGAAACCTAGAGAAATAAAATGGTAAAAGGTTGCATGAATTTTAGAACAGTGAACCATCTACTCCACCACTAGGGACACACACAATCTCCAAACTTCCTCTCGTAACCTACAACCAACTAACTTTCATTTTAAATCATCTCATCCTGTAAGAGCCTCGTCATCTTTACGACACTAAACCATTCACTTACAACAACAAGGTATTGTTCCCTCACTTTAAATCACTCTGTGTTCTTTGGAACACACAGTGATGGCTTTAGAGCAGGACGTGTAAAAATGATGGAGGGGGGGTTTGAGAAAAGCAAACAGACAAAGTGTAGAGCAGCGGGACGACAGCCAGGTCCAGAACTCTGGAGACATCAGTTTGATTTCACATCGCTTTCATTTTATGTCCCGATCAGATTATACAACTTATTTTATGTGCATGATAGTGTGCACGTAGCCGAGGCAGATGTGTACACCGTGAATGTGTGACACTGGGTGACATGAAAGCAGAGATAAGGGTTGATTGAGCAGCTGCTTGGAAGACAGGTTATTAAGTAAGGTGAAAGAGACTGCAGGCGCTCTCATAAAAAGCACAATTAATACTGTTGCCTCTATCAAGTGTCTCCTCGTCTCCATCTCTACCTCGCTCTGCTGGCCACGCGCTGAACACAGGAAATTGCAAAAATTTTATTATTGCAAATTCAATAAATGTAGAAGTGGAGGCCCCGTTGCTGCAAGGTAAGGACTGCAGCAACACAACACAGCTGGAGCCTGTAGATTCAACGGCTTTTCAAACTTCCTTTTTCACATAAATTATGTGTTTCATTTTATTAACCAACTTATTTAAGGAAAATGAAAGAAAAACAGCTAACCCCATCATGTTCTTAATACTTGACAACATTACTGCAGTGACAACTTAAACTTTCACAACATGGGATGATTTTTAAGAGAGTAAACCTTGCTCTTCTATAGCCATTCAAGGCTGTTGCCACAGGAGACAACTTTGAGAGAATGTGAGGCTGCTGTTCTGGAAAATACAACTGTTATCATCTCACTGTTAAATCTGCCCTCATCACTTTATATGCCCTGGTAACATTTACTTGAAGACAATGTTTCACTTACAGATTGGTGGATTCACTGAAAAACCGACATGAAATTATGCAGTAATAAAAATGTAATTTTAAAACCGTCAAACAAACACACACAAGAACTCAAACATTAAACTTCACATTAACCCTTCTGGTCTCCTCACCTCCTCCGTTCTGGTAGCAGATGTAGGGAAAGCGCCAGACGTTTCCCAGGTCCACGGCGTAGCCGATTACGGACAGCAGGAAGTCCATCTTCTTGCTCCAGGTTTCTCTGGGTCTCTCCAAACTGGTCTGCTGAACCACCAGAGTCCTAAAGGTCCCCACAGGCATAGAGGATCCACTTCCAGCAACAGGACCAGAGGTTGGACCCCCAGGACAATCCCCAGTCCCTGGTGGAGTTGATGCAGTGAAACCATTGGAAACCTGCTGTCCAGAGTTTGACGTCAGGCTCTTGGGACCTTTCTCCGACAGACCATCAGCCAGCATCAGCTTGCTATTCTCCTGCTGTGTCTCCACCTCTTCCTCCCCCAACTGCTCTGCCTCTTTGACCTTGTCTCCTTCTTTCTCTGCCTTGTCCTCTGAAAACATGTTCATCATCATTGTTTCTTTTGACTCCATTGGAAAGCTAAGGTGTTTTTGGCGAGGGCGGTTAGGGCTGGAAAGAGGTTCTCAGTGACAGTAAAGGGAATGTGGTCAAGGTACCTGATATGGTGCCCATTAGGGGAACAGAGGGAGTGAAAGGGACTGACCTGTGAGGGTGAAGGACACGAGCGGGGGGGAGGGACTAGAAAAAAACTCTAGAGTTACTAGAGTTTTTTTGGACAGGTAGGGGAGAAATGGGAAACAGGAAAGAGAAAGATGGGGCCAGGACAAGGGGACGTGTGAGAGTTACGTGTTGAATAAGAGGGAGTGAGTGTGAGAGGTTGGAGAGAACCCTGAGGGAATTACAGAGATGAAGATGTGACCAAGAAAGGAGTCTGGATGATTCTCGGATGTTCTCTACAGACGACGATGTTCTCTTCTGTGACGCTCGGAAACTGCAAGAAAGAAGGAGATTGTTTACAGATTGGTGTCATAATTGTTTGACTTTTGCTTTTTGTATAAAAGCTGCAAGGAAATATTGTTTTTTTTCACAGGTTGATAACTGCTTGACCTACTGGGCACAACCTACACAGATTGTCTCTAGTTTCACATTTCACGTCACCAGAGTTTTATAATATGAGATCTGTCCAGTGCTGTGGACAAAACTGTGGAAAGAGACAAAAATATAAATATGTAAATATATAAATATCATTAATATGTAACTTTGGTGGAAAGTTCCAACTTAAAGTCAATCAACAGACTTGAAGTAAAAGAGCAGACATTAATGACTTTTCTACAGACCTCAGTCATTAAGTTAATACTCAAAGACATTAACTTAATCATATTAACTTTAAATTAACTTGTCTATTAGGGTGACTTTGCAAGGGACCAGTGAGATCACAATTATTCTGCACAGGTTTTACAGAACTAGAAGGAAAAGATTTAAGTACACTTTACAGAAATCTGATTTTGTAAAAAAAAAAAAAAAAACACACACAGTGATGATGTGCAAATCCACATGTCCAACTGTTTGGTTCTGGTTCTACCATATTGAAGAAAAAACAAAACTGTTTGTTAATAGAGAGCAAGCAACTGACAACTAAACACACCACGATAAGAGGAGTTAAAACAGGGGTAAAGCAACAAAAACATCTGTTTCATACAAATTACAAGGACTTCCTGATGAAGACTATCCTTCATCCTTTTGCTGTTTCAGCAGTGGCTTCATTCTCCAGTCTTTAAGCCTCAGTCAACTTCTCCAGCAACTTCTACCTTCTAGTTGAAATATTGCAGCATCTAAAAGAAAACTGTTACTTTTTCCTTAAGTTATGACTTTGTTAAATGCTGTGCCAGCAGTTTTTTTTTTTTTTACCACCAAACATAGTCATAAAAACTGTTCTCAAACAGCAGCGCACAGAGAAAAGCAAACAGTCACTAAAAGGCTGTTCTTTAGTTCAAACAAACAAGAACTAAAAACTATATAGATATATAGTATATAACACACCAACAACTGAAGAAATGAATGGAGAGTTAAAAAAAAACACTTTTATGTATTAATACAACATTCAGCAGCATTCTAGTCTAAAAATGTTGAATTGTAAAGTGCTTGATTTTGGATGAATATTGAAGTGAAAAGTCTGCAACTGTAAAGGACTCACAATGATTATTATTTATTATGTTGAATAAATAAATGGCCACAGTTTTCTCTTATTTTGCTTTAAAATGAACAAAGGAAACAAAGAATAATAACCTATTAATTAAATATATATATACATAAGAAACAGAACTCTGCCCAAGCAAGCCTTACCTTCAGGGAGGATGGAAAATGTTCTAAACTGCTGCCCGGTCTTGCTCAAACTTTTTGAATATTCCCAGTGCTGCACAAAGTTGCCAAAGAAAGAGTAGGATCGAGCTCATCATGACACAGTGTTTGCCCATCGAGCTCTCCCACCTCTCTCATTCTCCCTCTCTCTCTCTCTCCCTCTCACTCCCTTGTTGCCCTTTCTCTCACTGGTTTCCAGCCACACACACACACACAGTCACAGACACGTTCACAGACATGCAGAGATGAAGCAGATGAGTGACAGAGGCAGGAGCTGTGACAGACGACTCAGCAGCAACATTGTGCCAACACACGCAGGTAAACTTCACAGTTTGTTTTGATCCAGTCGCAGAACAATGAGCGATAATTAACAAACAGCTTCATCACACACACGTATATGACACATACATACACATGCACACTGGTGTCGCTGGTGTTCATGGGAAGTTCACATTACTGTAACTTCTTCTCCTAAAATCTCCTTCAAATACCAACAAATCTTAATCCTCACCCTAATTCTAACCCTAACCTTAATCTAAATCTTATATCTCCAAACACCTTCTCACCTGCACAATCTCCCCCGATAATATTTAAAAAAAAATATCCTCACAAGTAGAGCTATAACAATCAAACACAACAAAACCAATCATAAAAACTAACTAACTACACAATCCAGATTAGAAAAGTGTGTTCAGTCCAGAAAATCACTTTAAAAGACTTACAGCATATGTCTCAAACATACGGACTGTGGACCAAAACAAGACCACTGGGGGTTCCAATTTGGCCCATAATATATTTTTCAGGCAAAAAAAAAAAACATTTTGTGTTTTCCCAGACAAATTATATATTTTATATAATCAATAAATAAAGATTCTGTAGTGAACTTATTTAGCAACCTTGGGTTACTTATTATCATTATTGATATTATTTTCATGAAAACAAAAAGGAGAAAAATGTCAACTCTATGTTATTTATATATAAATATGTTAAAAATGTACTGGTCTGACTTACTTGACATCTAATCATGCTGCAACACTCCCAAAAAATTCAAGTCTTTAGCCAATTAATCAGAAAATCTCCAGTTTCTACCATCTGTACCACACCAGCAACTAAAAACACCAAGGACACAAATTGATTCAGTCAAATGCAGTGAGTTCTTAGAATTCAATGAGCACTAAACAATACTTCATAGTAATATTCTTAGCACCAAGCTGACCTGAAAAAAAAGGTGGAAAGCTTAGGCTTTTCTGCCGGCAAGTGTAACATGTGCTCCATCTGGTCTGGAGTACAGATGTTGGCAAGAGTTGAGTTAAACTAATGAACTTATCACAGGCTGATTAGTCAACCCTCACAGGGTTTCCTGTCTCATTTTCATGACTCAGGGAGTTAGAAAGAATTGGAGCTTAGTCAGGAAGAGTTCACAAAGAAAAATTGAAAAAAAACCAAAACAAAACAAAAAAAACCTTCAGCTTAATTGACGTATCAACGACACCTTTATTCAAAATACCTCACACTGTGCTGTGCGGTCTGAGATAAGCTCACACAGGAGTGAACCCTTGGTCTGTTTCTGTTTTGTGCGTCTCTATCTATGGTCTATAATCAAAACATTACACCTGAAAAAAAAGAACTTTCCACAGCGGAGTCAAGTTTTAGCCCTTCCAAAAATGTAATTATCTACTGATTTCTAATAGCATGGCATGTAGTTAACTGAACCAAATCCTCAAGGTTTATGTTCTGAGGCTATTATTAGAGGCCGTCCTTTCATTTAGAGAGGAATCTACTTCTCCAGGGCAGCCTGTGGTCTGGCAGCAGGAGGCACTAAGTTAAAATATCTGTCAAAAAGTCTGAATTGTTAAGGAGTTGAACAAGTTCCAGATTCCTCAGAGATTATAATTATGCTCAATGGCATAAGCAAAGAAGCAAAAACGTAAAAAAATATTGTTAAACTTATATATGTACATACAAATAGGTGCAGAAAAAAAGTCTGGTACTCACTGAGGCAGATCCTCTCCTGATGGTAATAACTGGAGACAGCGAATATAAACTAACCTGATAAAATGTTTTTTTTTAATGTGCAGTTATTTATGAAGTCCAAACTGGCTCCACTTGAGTTCAGCTCTGCCCCACTAGATGAGTTCTCCATGCCCCACTCCACCTCATGCCAACTTGAGCTCTTCGTAATTAAAAAATAAACAGTGCAGTCAGACGGGGCGGAGGGAAGGTTTCAGGGCATAAGCCACATCCTACACCGCGGGAACAAACAAAACAAAAACATTAACATTTCAGGACAAACTATAATATCTCAAAAAAATGGGAACATATATTCAAACCTAGCCAGGGAGTCTCATTGTGCATAACAAATAATTTCAGTTGTAGTAAACAACCACCGCAGAGCGTATGACTGTGCTTGTTTCTTCATGGCTCATTTTGTTGCTATTTATCAGACAGATTCTTAGGAGCTGGTCTTGATTTATCTTAAAAAGTCACAATCATTCTCCAAAACTTCCCAAACTACCGTGAAGTCATGCAGTTGTTTAATATTATGCATTCCTCTCCCCACATGTTTGATGTTAGCTATTAAATGGTAATCTAAATACTGCAACGTAGCTTCAGGCAATGCAGAGAACAACGGAAGAGGACTGTTGTCCAACTGACCGTACTTCTTATATACAGTACACTATGTTTACAGGATGATCACTTTATTGCAACTGTGTATACTTTATGCAGTGATTTTCAAACATGTTCAAAATGTAGTCCCTTTTGATCTTCTAAGACGAAATACCTGTGGCACTAAACTAAACTTAATACACATTTTAATCTTATATTTTATAGCAATTAAAACTTTGACTTTTACATTTATGACACAGAAACACAGATTATTTGTAATTCTACCCTTCTCTTTGTGATCCTGGGAATTTTATAACACCCAAAATAAAGACAAATTGAAAGAGAAAATTTAGGGACGTAAAACATTTATATTAACTCTTTCACTCAGTAATACCTTTAAGAGACTGACTTCTACAAAACCCCTCCGGATGCAAGATAATTAAATGAACAGTAAAATTTATCACTTATATATAAACCAAACCGAACTCACCAAGTCTAACAGCCAGTAACTGGGAAATAGAAGGTATTGATAAGAATAGATAACAATTTTGATAATTTTTTAGTTATGGGTTACAAAAGTTGAGGAAATATGGTCCTACCTTAGTCTGTATCTGACAGGTTGGTCAGTGTTGTCCATGCAGTGGTCTGGGACTCTACAATCCTGTCAGTCAGTCTAAACCATTCATACAAGTCACACTGTAGAGCAGGCCGCTCTGCTCTGCCTGGCTTAAGACGCAAATACACATACTCGAGCATGAATGTGTTGGCTCTTTGTCTCTGACACACACACACACACACACACACACACATACACACGCAGAGAGTCAAACACGTATGCTAAGCTCTAGAAAAAGGATCCTTGCTCCTAATCCAAGACTCCTGGATGCATATTTATAAGAGGGAGACGAAAAAAGTAGGAAATAAAATCTAACAAACTAAACAACCAAATCAAAGATGAGTATAAGAAAGTATCTAAGTGGTATTTATTCTTTTGGTCACTTTCATATTCACTTTGAAAGTCCAATATTTTCTTTAGCCAACTTCCAATTTTGATAATATACAGTTAATGTCCAATGCTGTGAACAACCAAAACCAATATACGTCACTGTCTGTCCCAAAAACGAAGGTACTGTAGACTCAGTACCTCATCTATGTGCGACTCCAATAAAATGTAACTAAAACATAACCATAACTATAGCACTATTGATATTGGATTTTCTTTTTCTCGTCAGTCTCAAGTCAAAAACAATACTGATCTCCCACAGAGTTCTCCACTGGTCTGTCTTCACGACCTACTATCATCTTAGTGACAAGCTGCAACACAAGAAAAAATTCAACTTTTCAAATTCCTTTATTGTAACAATAAATAACACTTCAGTAACCGCACAATTAAGTTTATTCAGTTTCTTGTTCTCAAAATAAAAATTATCGTTACATTTAATCTAACATATAACAAAAATTTTTATTGCCCAAAAAAATGCCTGTGACCCACTGAAAAAGTGTCAGGGAACCACATTTGGGTCGTGACCTGCCCGTTAGAAATCACTGACCTTAGATACATAATTATCCTGTACTGTCTGGTTACATCGACCAACCAAATTATCAGACATCCCCAATATTTATCTTTGCAATCTGAAACTACAACTGACGGAAGGTACAGTGGGAAACAGTGTCCCTGGACAACATCCGTCCTTCAGCGAACACTGTACAAAGTGTAATGAGACAAGGTATTAACAGGGTTGGAGAGGTTAACATGGGTCCAGACAGATAACAGATGTCATTACTAAAATACCCTGAAATAAGAATAACACACACACGCACACACATACAGTCTGGCTCCCTTGTTAGATGCCAGCGTGTGTGCGAATGTTGAACGTCATTCCAATCAGCATCAGCTGAAGTACTAGGTTAATCCTCACTGTAGCACTCACAAATCCACACAAAGAATGCACACACACATACAAACACAAATTGGAAGAGGGGGGAATGATAGAGAATAATGAGAGGTCGGTTGTGTGTTGACCACACCTGTGCTAGCCTCAGGTGTGGCATGAAGGCAGTTCCTCTGTCCAACCCATTAGGATATGTGTGCAGTTTGTTAAGAGACCTGTTGTAAATTTCCTTAAATTTGTCTACAACAAAATAAACAACTACAATATATCAAAGCTGTTACAAAACTACGAAACCAGTCATTTTAAAAACAGAAAATACCACCACTTAGTGTCCGGTATACGTAGAATCAGATTTTTGGGGCACCTGTTTAGATTTTCAGAAATCCGGAAATTACACAAAATACAATTGCCGTGATGACTTCACAATAAAAGCCATAACCTGTGACGTATGAGTGATACTTTAGTCTGAAATACAATCACAGGAAAAAACAGGAAAAAAATTTTTTTCTAACGCTTCTAATACTTTTCGACATTTTGAATTATAAATTAAAATAGGAAAACACAGTAAAGTCGCCCTTTGTGTGTTCATATTGTAAATGTTCATAACGATGGAAAATTCAACCCTAAAGCTCAATTTACACAATAAAACAATGTTAAACAATGTCAATGTTGCTAACAATAAACTTCCCTCCGAAGATTTAAATAGAAGAATTTCCTTAAAAAGAATAATTACCAAAACCAATCTTCAATACCGGTACACTGTTAATACTGAAGTGACTTACAGCACATCTAAAGCTTCGTCGAGGATCCTGACGTTCCGATTGGCTACTTATCCTGATTGATTACGTCATATCGCTAACAAGCCAGATAGTTACATTTAAATAATGTCATTGTATTTAACATTATCATTACAGTGTCCACTTGTTTAAGATTTTTTTCGTTGTTACATACTGTATATAACATAAAACGCTTGGGTTGTAAATCTATAACTTGGCGTCCGTCTATATTGAAGTTTATCATGCGATCCGTGGTGATAATTATTTTAAACATTTTGCAAAGACGAGATTTACAAGTAACAAGTTATGTATTATGATTAAGAAGAATTATTAAAACAAACACATCTTAAGACTGTAACATTCTACAAAAAACAGCTGGGCAATCAATCAATTGAGCAGCATGCTAATCTTGAAATGTATTTGGCTTAGCAAATTATAAGATAGTTTTGACATTAATTAACAGCTTCATGGATATATTTTAACTCAGCTTTTATATATATATATATATATATATATATATACACAGTTTGATTTGATAGTGTTGAAAAAATACTTTTAAAGTTGCCATTTGGTGAGAAATGACTTCCAAGCCCTTTGACTTAATCTTGGGCATCAATAATGACAGAAGAGTTGTGTTTCTGTTTAAAATGCATTAAAATGTGATCCAGTGCTTCTTTTATAAACAAAAATGTGCACCTGGATTTTTTTCCCACCTCTGCCCTTGACAGACATGTCTGCACTGATTCTCTTTCAGTCACACTACATATTGCAGAAACATCACAGGTCAGTCCTGAAGAAGCTCTGAAAGCAGGAAGGGCTTGGAATTTCACGAAGCACAGACGGTGTTCTTGTATAAAATTGAGTGAGTAGTGGAGTTTGACCTTTTCCTGCTTTTAACATTCCTAGATAGCAAATCTGGGAAAAAAACAGACAACAGGATAAACACAGATCTATGTTCACATGTTCATTCATTCATGCCAGTTGTCTCTGTGACCTTGTGCTGTTTGCATGGAGAGGAAGTTATGAGAAGATTGTGTCCTGTAGAATTCGGTACATGTGTTATTGTAAGGAGAGTAAATTATTGCACTCTTGCCTGTGAGCAGGAGATAAGAGGGTCTCAAACAGGCTGGAACATTTTAATCTTGAACTACTGGACAGGCTGACGGGGAGTGAGTTCATTTGGACCAGGAATGGCGGCACAAAGACAAATGATCAGAACTCCCGAAAAATAAAATACAATGTTACCCATTAAAAAAGGAAATCAAAATCTTTATTTTTTTTTTCTCTACAAGATGAGACCTTTCAGGAAGGGTGCATTTTATCCATGTTGAGGTAAAATCAGCCGAGGAAATAGGTGCAAGGCAGTTGGCCCCGAGGTCGGGCTAAAACCCAAGGCTTCTCCAGCCCTATGCCAGGGCCCCCATAGGATCCCAGGCAGGGAGTACGATGGGATCCTGCTTCATCACCTCCAGTATATCAGGAGAGAGGAATTTCTTGTCCACCACCACCTCATACACATACTCTGAGAACCAATCATCAGTCATGATCAGGTAACCTGCAGCGACAGACAGGAAATAAAAAAATAATAATTTTGGTGAGTTAAATTTGCAAAGAAAAACATTGCAGCTTGTCTTGCAAACCTTTGTGGCATATGGATACAGCAAAAATTAAATTACAAAAAATACAGTACAAATATTTCTCATAAATGGCAGCTGAATAATCATTTTTTAAGTGTACAGCATATATATATATTATAAATATATCTATATAAATATAAAAAAAAATATATATATATATACACACACAAACACACACATACACATACACCAACCGGATAACAGAAAAAAAAAAAAAAACATATAGTGTTTTTTTTCCTGTAATATTTCTTTACCACTAAACTAACACCTCTACACACTTGCTCATATAAACCGTCGTCCATCTCTGCCTCCTGTGTCCAACACAGAAAATGTAGTGAGTGTGTGTTTCAGGTCAAATCTGGGCCAGTTCAGAAAAAAGTTTTTGTGGACCGCCACTGATAACAGACATGTTGTTTGGGCCGAGCCAAACCTGGACATGTTTTGAATTCATACAACTATGTGATGTGAACATGATCTCAACAAGCAGTGTACTAAAATAAAACATCAGGTTCAAAAGTTCCCAAGAGTGGTTCTAGGTAACCCTTTGAGGTGTTTTGCCACAGTATATTATTGTTGGAACAACCTTTTCTGCTCTGGGACATAATGCACATTCAATACTAAAAGTATTAAAAGACAACAACGGAGGCTTCTGACATTTTTCACAGAAATGTGAGCTGATTGAATCTACAATACTTGTGGTCTATTGGGCCTTAAACCAATCAGGAAATGAAGGTTTATTTTTATTCCAGTTTTAGTTCGAAACTTAACGTTGGAACAGACACTTTGAAAAATCAACCACAGAATCTTGCCACAAATTCAAACAACATTTCAGGGTTGTGATACGACGCCTGATGTGTATATGTCGTCTTCCAAGTACGCAGATCTTTGGTGGCGCACTGCCTGGGATTTGTGTGTGTATATGGAAACTTCCTGGAACCAGCGTGTTGGGTGGCTAGGTGCTTGAGTGAATTTTGGGTGTCACTATTTGTTTTGAGGGTTCGGCGGACTGTCCCGTCTTACAGCTGACGGATGTTCTTCAGGCCAGAAACATGTGGAACAGACCTACAGCGTGTTTCTTTACTTTGTCTCAGATCACTCCAATTTAACTATACACCCACATGAAGAAGTCACACTAACAGATATTTGCAGTTCATTTATTATTGTTTTTATTATAAAATATTGAGTTAACATTTAAAGTAAGAATCAATCCAAATAGATTCCGAGGGATAATTCACTAAAATGTTTGCTAAGAAATGTTATTATTTTAGCACGGGGCCCAGCTTTACTCATCTACTGGTTTTTATGGAGTGTGTGTTGCTGTGGTCACATTTAATTAGAGCTTTGAGGGCTGTGTGTGTCTGTTTGCACAAAGGTGACTGCAGTTTGTAGGTTCAAACAAATATTGTAGAAGTAAGTGTGTTTTCTGGAATCCACTGAACTCTGTGTGCGTGTGTGTGTGTGTGTCAAGGAGAATGCCAGATGATGCACGACTGACCCGGAATGCCTCACTATAATATGCAGTGGAATGTGGGGAGATTGTAAAAAGACACAGAGAGGATCAGTGGGTACAAATAACAGAGATAAAAGAACAAAGGTAGAACAGCGGGGCTGGTACAGAGCACAGGAAGACCTGCTGTGTTGTCCAACCCTTTACTGGAACATAACAATCAGCATTACTTGATGTCTTAAATTTCTTGATACTTTATAAACACTTGCTGTTGGTCAATTTAAAGTAAATGTATTTTGTATATGTCTGTGTATCAAAGTCCCAGTGGAGCAGGACAATGTTCACTGTTGCCAATTTAATGTTCACATAGAAGCAACACAAGAAGACTGGTCCTAACTGTGTCTCTAATTTAGTACAGTGAAGCAGGACGAGGACTAGTGTGAGAAAGTAGAGGTGTTATACTGTGGCATAATATATGTACAGTATTTTCAGTGACCTGAGATGCTTTATATGTCTTCAGAAACAGAAGGGAGAAAAGAAAATCTATTCCCAATTTCTCTGTGGCCTCAGTGTCAAAAACCTCAGTAACTCTGAGATTTGATACCTTTGTTCCCTCGGTCATCACCCCAAGAGTTTTCCACCCTCCACTTCTTGTAGCCTTCCTTCTCATCCTGAAAAATAACCAGACACAGATTATGTTGAGATAAAGAAAATAAGTGAAAGCTCAAGGGTCCTGACAGCTGTGATTGCTCAGAAGGAGAGTAAGAAAAACCCATTAAACAGGAACAGCTGACTCAAATTTGAAACCAAAAAAAGTGGTGAACCCACCTTTTCTGTCACAGCAGTGAGAACCATAGCATGGGTCATCAGTGAATCTCCATAAATTAGTCGCTCTGTTTTGGAAAGGTTCTTTAGTGAAACACCAAATACCAGCTCATGGTTGAACCTGGATTTACATAAGAGACCAGATCAAATTAAAACAAAAGTAAGACCATTTGAAACTTATGATGGGATACATTTCAAAGTGAGCTTCCAACAATTCAATTCAATGCTGCAAAAAAAACTCACACATTCATGTTGTTAATGCCCAGCTTGCTGTGGAAATGTTTTCCAACATCACACCCGAACCATACAGCCTATAAAAATAGAAGTTGCATTTTAAATCATGTTCACTTCCTTAAACCTGTGTCCAAACTTGGTCAGTGTTTTTATCCAGACCTCTCCATCCTTGATGGAATCTGCTGCTGCTTTCTTAAGCAAGTGAATGGGTTGGTTGTTGTACATAGTGCATCGACCATTGACCATGTTGCACAGAAACTCAACACTGTAAAGCTTCCCAAAAGGGTTTTGAGGTCGTGGATCGTTCACAAGGCAGACCTGAGGAGGTGGAGCAAAAAGTCAGTTAAGCACAATCGGTCAAGGAGTTTACATTTACTTCCACAGAAAGGGACACGTACTTTGTCTTCAACGTTGTACAAAGGTTTGACATGTTCCCTGTAAAACTCTTGGGGAGTTAGAGGTCCGATACGATGGAAGTTCTTGTCCTTGTCTCTGAACTCCCAGCAGATCTTTTCAGGAGGGCTGCCAAGGCAAATGTTGGCCACTCGGAACACCTGCGACACAGGACACAGTCAGAACAGTTCTGGGTTTTACCAAACTCCATTGCTGCATGTTTATAACAGGTAATGGGAAGTTTGCATGTATTACCAACATGTTCTTGTCCAACTTTGATTTATGTTTCAGTGTCGCTTTACTCACACAGGCTGTTGGAGGCTCATTAGAGCAAATTTTAAACATGTGTCATGTCATATCTTCAACTCGCCAAGACAGAAATGTTTCGCAGACCCCATCTTTTAGTGTCTAGACCACTTTCCTGCAATCCCTCTACTGATATGCCTTAGTTTCCCCATCCACACCCTGCCTTCACCCTGCAGGTCCTTCCTGTAGGGCAGAACCTCAGACTTGTTCCTGTAGGCTAAACTGAGATATTGGGATAGGGCTATCTGTCTATCGAGGCTTTCCAACTCCTGTGTTGTCAGCTGAGGAATTTCCCCATCATGCATTTAACCTTTCCTGTCTCCATTGTGTGACACACAGCAGGATCTTTTCTGATAGCATATGGTAGAGGAAATAATGAGACCCATACGATGTCTTTCCAAATTTGAGTCACAGTTGCTACTTTTAAAAATGTTCATCAAGATTTTGATTAAGTAGTGAAAATGCACCGTTTTTAAGTAGCAGACAGAGCTTAAGGGGTGGGAATTATGCTTGGTCAGCTAAGAAGTTCACGGCTATCACTACAAGCCTCCATGCTTGATATTTCATATTTTAAATGCTGCAGCAAAACGTTTTTTCTCCTTTGGACTTTGTGGACAGTGAGGCCACTGCCCTCAACTCACACAATCCTTCGGCACATGCTCACATCAAGATGCATAAATTCAAGTCTGACTTATCCAAACAAACTCACCCTTCTTCATCTTACAAATGTCCAAAAGTCCCCAGGGTACAGACTTGCACAAAAATACACACATGAGCTAAGTCAACATCTTCTCAAGCAGCACGTTTTTTTACTACACCGTTGAGACTGCCCTAAATTTATAAGAGCATGCCAAGGTATCCATAAGCTGGTCTGGTGTACAGAATGTTTGCCCAGATGCCCTCAGAACCTTCTGACTGTTCTTTTCTACCTTCACTCTAACTACTTTCTCCTTTATTTGGTGCAAGATCTTATTACAAAAATAAGAAACAAACAAACAAACCAAAAGTCCATTAATTAAAATCACTTCCGAATCTCCTCTTTTAGAAGCCTTCAAGGCTACAGCAAATGTGAATTTATCACATACTACCAACTTGGCCAAAAACTTGACTACATTCCTAGGATGTGAAATTAAATAGGTGTGAGGCAAAGTGAGAGAAGGAAAGTAGTCAGAGAATAAACAGTTTGAGTGACAGCTGTGCAGGATGGACACTAAACACCTGCTGTTTTATTGACAGATTAATCTGGGAGACAGAGAGAGAGAGAGAGAGAGAGAGAGGGAGGGAGGGAGGGAGACAGGTGCAGAGATAAGAAGGTTCAAAGACGTTGACTTCGTCTGAAGCACTAAGAACTAGTTTTGGTCTTTTTTGTCTAAACTGAGACTTCATAGTTAGACATTTGAATCTGTTATACAAGGCAGACTGTGGTTTGCTGAAGATCCAATTAGGCTCACTTCCTTGGAACAGCCCATTGCTGCTGTCCTATTAAATAGTGAATTGCAGAATACTCTTTAAATATTGGTATTTTTCAATAATTCAGATACATCATACTATTGAACGTTATCTTAAATGTCTTAAACTTTTCGATGAATGAATGTAGATCCACTGCTATCCAAACAATCATGCGTGTGACCAAACATGTCTATGTCAGGGAGGAGGAGAACCAAGTACCAGACGTAGCATGAAAGGGAAACTAAAGCTTTGAAAATAATCCTCCTGCCTCCATGAAATGGAGCATGGACTTTGTCTTCTCTGATCAACTCATTCTGACCAAAGACCCATGTTAGACTTTTTTTTGACAACATTGCCAAGACAGTAGGACAGATGGGGTTCCAGGAGACAGGAGGTTCTTCAAAATGAGGTGGTTAAAGAAGACAGCTTGACCTCAGTTGCCCACTGTCATAGAATATAGGTTAGTAAGACCTTCATCACAACAAAGAGGAGGACAGACAGCATCACCTGCACACATGCTAAAGTGGTTCTGACATAACACAGACTCATGTGTGAGTGAAAAAGCTATGGAACCCCCTTTGCCGCCCCTCGAACAACTCTTATACATATCTCAATTCATAACAAACAAAATTTGGACCATGTTAAAATGCATATTTATCCAAACTCCATCTCAGGTTTACTGGACCAAAAACAGGATTCGGCACTCAAGAGTTTTTTTAAATAACAAAATATCTTATCAAAAGTTGCTCAAGACTCTTTGACTCGTTTGATGACGTTTTCTGTACGCAGGACTGAGTGGTGTCCCACAGAGCAAACCCCTACCAGGTGGACAAACAAGCACAAATATCAGCCTCCCGCTCGGCCGCAGGAGGCATTTTTTTTGGACAACAAATGTTTATGTGCAGGAGTGTTTGGTAGAACCTGGACATTTGCAGAGGCAACTGTGCGATACATGCAACTGGCAAGCAGAATAATAACACTGATCCGCTGACAACAAAGGCTGCTTATGCAGGCCCCTGAGCTGTGTGAAGTGGTCACAATAGGAAGCTGATTGACTGAGTGGCCTGTCAGACACCTCACACACAAACACACAGCCATTCACACACTCAGCTAACAAAGCTAATGCCTACAGAACAGTATATGTTGAGGATGGAATCCTTAATATAATGTTTATTACAAATAATGTTTACTTGCGGGTAAAATTATGTGTTTTGCTCAGAAATTTAGTATCAACAGTGAGTTAAATAATGCTTTTAAATGCAGAGGTATGTATTGGCTTGGTCTCTACTTAGTTTTGGTTTTCTTAAGAAAGGTGCTTTTCAACTAGTGCACTGCCATCACAGCGTTTTTTGCATTTTTCTGGCTCAGGGCCATTAAACTGATGGAGCATTGAGCACCACTTGTGTTTACAATAACATAGATCTAGTGCCTAATACTAACATACATTACACATTTAACATAACATACTAAGTTAAGAAAATATTAAATTGGTATTAAATATTTAAAGCTGACCCGGGTTAAAATGTGTTATACAGAATACCCCCTAGTGGCCATTCTGAGCATTCTGGTTGTGGCTGGCACAAAGGCTAGGATTATTCAATGGCACCCCCTTCTGGTATAATACTGTAAACGTTTAGCTTTCCTAAAATACCAGTGACAACGACAAGGTATAAAACGCATAACATGCCACTTATTCTTTTAACTGAAGAAAACCATTAAAAACCTTAGTATTAAGTAAAGTATTGTTTACTTAATTCCTCCAAACTCCTAGTGCATGGGCATTTCTTAAACAATGATGTCATATTGTGGAAGTACTTTATTTAACGTTTGATTAAATTGCTGTTGAAGAAAGACAGAGTTGTATTTCTAACCTCCTCGATCATCGTGTCCACAGCCTCCGCCAGTTCAGCCTTTGTAGCTTCACTCTCCACCATGTTCCTCAGGCGAAGACAGTATTCTCTCAGCTGAAACATGCAGCAGGATTTAAAAACAAAAAGCACATGCAGCTAGTACTAGCCTAAAATATGTCAAAGGGAACAGGAGTTTTTTACTCTTAACATTTGGATATGTATAAGACACCTTGTGGTTGAGGATGTCATTCATTCTACGCGACGCCTCTGAGGTGTGTGACTCTGGGAAGCATTTCTTTGGAATAACGCCATACTTTTCTAAAAGGTTGGACATGACAGAACAGTTTTAACCAATGGCATATTATTTAAATTTCAAACACTATTATATTCTCGATAAAGATGCTAGAATAGACCAACCAATAAGGTTAACCAGCATGTCCCACTGTCCTCCATCGTTGGTTGGATTGGAGAGAAGGAACTGGACCAAACGACCGTCTACAGGCTCCTTCCTCTGTGCAGTCTCCACACAAGTTTGAAGATAGTAGTAACAACGCTCTATCTGTTGAAAAAATCAGGGATTGAAACATGTCATGTCAAATGATGTGCACAACTGTCCATGTCAAAGTCAACAACAACATGTGTAAAAGCAACACAAGAGACTAAATCACTATATATTCCAGTTTTACCTTGTCCCAGAAAAACAGGTAGGATTGACTGAACTCAAACTCCTCTATGTTGAATTTTTTCATGAAGGGAAGTCGCATGACATTCAAACATGAGAAAATCCAACATCTCCCTGTGTGGAGAAATAAATTATGTTATTTTACACCATGGTATGAAGCTGATATATTTCTACAGTCCTTCAGGGCGCTATACCTGAGTTTTTCTGGTTGGTGATGGGCTTGCCCTCTGTGGGAATAGAGTGCTGGAAGATGTGTACAGTGTCCTGCACAGTCTGTCGGTGCAGACAAACCTCCAACGGGTCAATGCATGTGGACACGTTCTGTGCCAGCATATATCGTGGCTCGGCCTGCAGACGTTTGGTGAAGTCTGCAACCTTCTCTGGACTCAAACCTGGATTAGACATCGATAAAAAGGAGGAGGAAGGAATACAATTTACAGGATTCTTACGCTTTTATCAGTTTTCCATGACTTACTGAGTTTCCATAACCAAAAGAAAATGTCAACTCAAAGTGACCACTGAAAACTGATTACAGTCACACTAGTTAAACTTTACATAGTACATACATACATACTACTACTTAATACGTGTTTTCCTGTGTAAACTGCTGCATACTCCTGATATGTGACAATATTCCCTGGAAATGGCCCATCAATAACCATCAATTTCATTAACAAGTAGTGCCAGTCTGCAGTAGAGAGTTATGAGAGCGTAACGCAAACTACTTGATGCCACCCAATACCTAGTCAGTTTTACAATGGCAGTTCGGACGTGAGCTTAGTGTCAATGTACAGCTCAATGGCTTGGTGATGATTTTGAGCTACAACATGTCCTTTTCCACTGTATTGTGTGTTCAAAATTTATTGTATTGTGTGTTTTTGATGTTTCATTCACGACCCATGCAAATATGGTGTCTATTGTATGATTCTAATTATTTCTTTATTTCAAAACAGTTTTGGCAGGTCAGACCACCTTAAAAATCCAGAATCGGTATCGCCAAGAATTTTGCAATCGGTGCATCTTTAGTCTGAAGCATTACTTTTTCACAGTCGTGCCTGACAGATGATGACCTGGTAACTACCATAACACATGTCAACGTCTGTTTCAATAATTCTGACAAAGATAATTGAAATTGAGTGAGACACTCATAGCTAGCAACATATTAAGAAGCCTGAGTTTTTCATAGCACAGTAAGTGTTCCTGGAGGACAGACAGCTGAGATCATTCATCTAAGAGTATGTGACAGGAATAAAGTTCACAGCATAATGGAAACTTCTGGCTGTAGGAGATGCTCAAACATAAGAGTTGATACAACTGCCCTGATTTAAGGAAAGCATTTGGAAAAGAACAAAAAGCATTAATGAAGTACAGCAATTAGACACATCTCCTTGATGTGAAAGAGCAGGGTATTGCCTAGTCATGCATGCAGTGTGGGTTTGACCCTTTGCTCCCTGGGCTGAATTGTGTCATTTTCAATTATAACAATGCTGGAAAACTAACAGCATCCATGGTGGCCAAATTTTGACTTGCAAAAGGTTGTTATAAGCAGATAAATATAGTTCATTCTAAAATCAATAAGCAAATTGGTTTAAACACGAAAACATCCCCCACCTCAGCTTATAAACCAACAATGTATTTAGTGTAATTATAGCAGATGCATGCATTTATAGGTCTGTGCAGTTAAATGTCTCCAATTACATTCGGTACAAAGCAATAACCGTCAAACTATTGAGTCTCGGATTTTTCTCAAATGTAGACATTTATTATTGCTTCCTGTTACTTTATTCAAAACATATAAAGTACAAAATCTCACGAAGTTAATATATGAGCAGATCTTTTGAACTATACTTGCACTATGTATTTATAATAAAATACACACATACAGTATTAATGGATCCACTTTTCCATGCATTGTGGAAAACCACACTGGTTCAGATGAAGTAGTGTTTGCGTAACCCTTTTTCTGACCTGCTTTTAAATCTTGTTCCTACTGTTATCAAGAAAATCCTGAATACATAAAGAATTTAAAGCTTCCCTCATTAGCGGGCTTAAAATATTTCCTACTTTCGTCATGAGAGTTTCTTTTTCATGAAAGTGAAAATAAAAGGATACGACAATCTCCCGGAATGGTAATTCAGTCTAAGGTTCCACCCTTAGGAATATTCAGATTTTGTTACGGGGAAAAACAGTAACTTGACTCGTGAAAAACCATTTGGGTTTCGGTCGAACTCGTGCCAAACTTCATTTATAGGAATCCCCATCCCTTCACTTGGAAGAGTTTGACAGCTTCCTATTCATTCAACTCTATTCTACGCTAGCGCTCTGCTTACAGGCGCTAACACTAACACTTCCTGAAGCAGATATTCACATTTAAAATGGCTTATATTGACGACTTAAACAATAACATGAAATATAGTTTGAAAGGATAATCACCAATATTATATCAAACGTAACCACGCTGGCGTAGAAAGAAAACAAGAGCAAAGTCACGCTATCGAACCGCTGTGCTAAGCTGCTAACTTAGCCTACTAGCACCCTCGGCTGTCACCCTCTAGCGGTCAAACACGCTCAAACGTCAAGTTACCGGCGAAATAGAAATGTGACCCAAGTGGGTGAGAGCATCTGGCTGCCTACCCGTGTCCATGTTTCCAAGGAGTGAAAAGAATGACGGTCTTTTTCTTAGAGAGTCACAGCTTCTTTGTTTATCTCATTCGCCGACAGTCAGCGTGCACTGGGGCTGCTCTCTCTGTTTCATTCACGCGTGGTCCGTTACTGACGTAACCGACTGGGCGGAGTCGGTGATCGCGGTAAACGCCTATTCTGTGCCTTAAACCTACAGAAAAAGTAAAAACATAAAAAACATAGATGTCGAAAAGGTAAGAAAATAGATTAATGGATAAAACCGCGTATATCCTACAACTTAGAATTAAAGTCGATTAATGTTATCTTTGGAGGAAAATGTCAAACTGGACCAAGCATCTCCAATTAGGGCCTTAAAACAAAAAGTCAAATAGATTTCATCGTGTCAGTCACAATTTTTAATTTCTTAAATCTCCTTCTTTGTAAAACCTGAAGAAGTATTAACAATTCTAAATAACTACCTGCGGATGATAAGTGTTCTAAACTTATTGACTTTCAGAAGGTAACACGAATACACACCATTTTAATGACAAGCCGAGTGGTAATGGCGGCAAAGTTGTTGTTTTTCATCGGGTTACCGAAGTACAGAAGTGTATCACCGGCCAATATTATATTATTTTGCTGGTTATCTAACACGTAATTTCGTGTATTTTCAACCTTAGACCATTATTTATCTGTTTCTTAGTTCGTTAGGAAAGTAGGAAAGTGTTTAGTCTATAGAACAGATATTTAGTACCACCAATTAGAACATAACCGCCTTTTTGAAGAACATAACATCGTTATCCCATAGTTATTGATATCATAACAGGAATATATAAAATTTGATTTATCAAACCTGTGGGTTGTGTTCCAAAAACTAGTCCAAAAAAAGTCAAAGTGGTACTGTCCCTGTGCTTTTTTTATAGCGATCACCCTTACAGTGATATTCTAGTAGCTGAACCATAATGGTCAACAAGAATGGTCACTATTGTATGCCCCAGAACTTTTTATCAGTAGATCTGAGTGCCCTTGAAGTGGTTTTTCGGTTTCCAAAAGATCATACCGATCTAGCATATTTTCCGTCATGTCTGCATTTCAGTTTACCGCCAGCAGAGATCGCCAGAGTGCCGTTTAGCTGTTGTCGGGTTTAAGCGTTGAGTGGACGTGGGAACAGCACAGTGGAGCCCGCTGTGTTAACGTTAGCTGAGAGGAAGCAGCCAGTCTGCGGCTTGTGTTCCCAGTGAGCCGAGAGCTGCTCCGTTTGCTGTCCCGCAGAACAGTAAGTATTCGTTGCAGTACTTAAACAGGGAAAGCGCACATTTATTATAAAAAAATACAAACAGGCAGTATAGTCAGTATAGTGAGTGGCGGACGGACTTGACTGGGTGGTTTTCATTGGATCTTTGCGGCTTCCAGGGCTTGGTCTACAGCAGGGAAAATGAGGGCAGAGAAACCGATGCTGTTACTGGAGCCAATTAGGCCGGTTAGTTAGCTTTATTGGGGATTCACATCCTTCTCTGCTGTCTGTGCTTTGTGGACGTTCTCCTTTCCTATAGTTTCAGAGGATTTTACTCGCAGATATCATCACATTTGTTAGAGAACGTTACCCTCACCTTCCAAACAGCAGCTCGGCTAGCTAACGTGGCTACACCTATCTCCGTCCTGTCAATGCTTTTTGTCTATGTCTTCATGTTCAGCACAGTAGCCAGTCTGGCTGCTCCGTCTGCGCCGTGTGTGAGTGTCTGCTTTACCCGGCGTTAGTTTCAGTCTGCTTCCATTACAACAGTGAGGCACATATGGCTTTAAAAACACCCGGGACACTTATTTATCTGAGAGTCACGGTGACAGAGTCCCAGCGCTGTCAACACGGCCCTGTTATTAACAATGACTGACCGACTACAGTCGATAATAACTGTAGAACAAGAACCGTTTCTGCCTTTTCATCCCTGCGTCGTCGTCGTTGTTGTTGTCGTTGTTATTGGAGTTCTGACCTGTGTGTTAACTCTTTATGTCGGAGTGAGCAGCGCGGATTCCACAGTGTGATACAGTGTCAGTGGGACAGATCCAGGGTCTGTGTCAGTGATGCGGCATCAAAGCAGGAGGCAGTTGTTCTCCAGGGTTCACAGACCTCCACTTTTGCTGGTGATAGACAGAATTCTTACTGGTGCAAGGTTATGTTTACAAGTACGGGATATTCGAATTATAATTTTAACAATACGTTTTTTGTGTTATAGTTGCATATTTTATATGAAATGTATCTCAGAATCCAGTTGGTTAATGGTTGTGCTGAACATTTTTTAAATTTTCTTATATTGTTGTTTTCTGTTTCTGGCATGTGGTGACCATAACATAATGTTAACCACACAACATTTAAAGAAAATGAATATATGTGTGCACATTTTCAGGTTCTGTTTTTGCAGCATATATCAAAAACAGGGTTTGTACAGATAACATTTTTTTACTGTATTGATACTGTATAAAGTTTATTCTCTCTAAGATAAGGTATATTATTTTTTTTAAATAAAAGGTTAGTTTTAAAAGCAAGAGTAAAATGTTGTATGCATATTTCATGAATAAAAAAATGCTTATGTTATTGTGTGTAGGAGAAAAAAATGATGTCAAATAGATGAAAATTGAAATACCTGTCATCTGACCATAACTGTCCCTTTCTTTCATTTTTATCAGGGGTTTTTCCCTGTTGGTATCAGACGAGTACTTTCCTGCTGAACAGGACAACCGGCTCTGTAGGGTAAAACACTTTTGGATTTACACAATGTTCAATTTGATGAAAAAGGATAAGGAGAGGGAAGGGAGTAGGAAGGAGAAGAAGGACAAAAAGGAGAGGATGTCTGCAGCAGAGCTGCGCAGCCTGGAGGAGATGAGCATGCGACGTGGTTTCTTTAACCTGAAGAGGGAGGCCAAGCGTGAGTCCAAGAACAAACTAGAAATCTCTAACCCCATTCCCATCAAAGTGGCCAGCAGCAATGAGCTTACCCTCACCGATATTGAGTCAGATGGCCTGAGCAACCGGAGCAGCATGGTCCTGGATGACCAGTTAAGCACGACAAGCTCTACTGATGATCTAAAAGGTGAAAGTGGAGTAGGTCTGGATGGGCATCGTGCTTCAGTACATGAGCGCGTGGCTCACTTTGGTGCACTGGCCAAGCAGAACTCTTCACAGGTGGGTCAGATGATGAAGCGCTTCTCCTTTTCTCAGAGGAGTAAAGAGGAAAGCCCTTCAGAGGGCTCCACTCCCTCAGGTCCAAACTCCGCTGCTCCATCTCCACATGTGGAGAGCAAAGTTTTCAGCATGCTACGCAAACACAGCCTGAAGCAGAACCCAGGGGCACCAGTGCCCAAAAAAGTCTGCATCCCTGATTTGGTTGACAAGACCTTCCCAGCACACTTGCAGCTGCCAGCGGTGGTGGCACCAAGTGCACCAGAAACACGAGCACTGGAGCTCCAGCGCCGTAACACTGGTGACTTCGGATTTTCTTTGCGACGTACTACTATGTTGGACCGCAGTGTGGATGGAGGAGTGTACAGGCGTGTGGTCCACTTTGCAGAGCCTGGTGCTGGCACCAAAGACCTGGCACTGGGGTTAGTGCCGGGTGACAGGCTGGTTGAAATCAACGGCAAGAATGTGGAGAACAAGAGTCGAGACGAGATAGTGGAGATGATCCGTCAGTCAGGAGACACGGTCAGGCTGAAAGTGCAGCCCATCCTGGAGCTGAGTGAGCTGAGCCGCTGCTGGCTGAGGAACACAGAGGGGCTCCGCAGGGAGGCCAGAAATGTAAGTACTAAAACATTGATGTGTGAACATGTTCTTATTATCATTCATGGTGTTGTTATCACAGGTTGTGATGTTACATTTGAACCATTAACCTTAGATTTCTTGAAAGTGAAGTGAAAATGTGAATCACTACCAGTTATGGAGTTTTTATCTGGACTGGAATAAAATATTTAGTCCACCTGTCACATATGTGATGGATGCCAATATTCAATATAAAAGCTTGGGTTGGAAAACATATGTCAACACTGGGCCTTGCATTATGCACTAATATACAGCAGTTGTATTGATTTACCTCCTCCCAACCGGTTCAGCCTATGGATATATGAGAGCCACAGGTGTAGACTTTGACCAGTGTATCAGGTCGACAGTTCCTGTTTACATACAGTACAGGTACTCTCTTCACAACAATGTTGGCAAGAAGCCTGAAGAGAAAGTAGTTTAAAAGTCAACTTAAAAAAGTGTACTGCTCTTAGGGGGCTCTGTGGAGAAAGACTTATAATCCCAAATTATTAGTATCTGTTGCCTTGTGGATTAAACTCAAAAGAGAAGGTGCTTTCGTCTGTCTTGGGTGGTGCTGTTTTCACATTACATGTCAGGCCCAGATTTTAGTTTCATGTGAGTTAAATGAAACAAGTGTCATTTAAATTGGTTAAAATATTTTTATTTGGCCTTTCTGGCTTTTGCAGTATTAATTAAAGGAATATTAATAAATACACAGTGGTTGAGTTAGTCTTGAGACAATCATAAACCAATTGAACATGTCATCACTCTGCATCTGTCCTACATTAGCAGCAGTTTAATGTTTACTGGTGGTCTTAAAGACTTGGTCTTGGCTTGTTTGGCAGCACCAGTGGGTTTTCTTTGTTTGCCTCTATTGGCCATGGTTCAGGGGTCCTTGTGACTCAATGAGGCTGAAAGGATCTCTCATCTCCCTCCTCCTTCTTCTTCTGGTCCCTGCCACAATTGAATACATCTGCTTTGTGAGCCAGAGTGACTCTCCGAAGCCCTTGTTGTCTTTTTCCTATCGTAGGATGGGAGCACTGACAGACTGTGGAAATTGTCCACAGTGGCTGTTTTGTAGAAACAATATGCAAACATTGGCCTCTTCCTCAAGCTGGTCCTGTTATTTTCAGTTATGACAAAGCAGCTTTGTTGAACTGTTGCAATAAATTTATGCTATATTTTGCAGGGGTTGTAAAATAAAACTTTTAGTTTAGAGGCTTGTGGTGCTTAGATTCTTGAATACTTAATGTTAAGTATTCTAATATATAGTATATTTAGTGTGTCTGCATTCCAAGTAAACACTCCACGTAAAACATCAAGTGTGAGCATGAAACTCAATCACTAAACTTTTGCAGTATTTTTCTTTTTATGATGCTTGCTACAAGACACCTGGCAGACACCTGGCACTGCATCTCCTGACTCAGCTCTACTTTGTTTACCTTCAGGAGGGCAATGCAGGAGAAGTCATCCATCACTTCTTATAACACATAAAAATGTCCATGTTTATATTTAACCTTTCTTCTTTAGGTTTTACACTACCTCATGACAAAATACAATGCAAACTTGAGATGTTATTTGTCTGTCGTCAGCCTTTATATTAACTACTCCATTTTAAATTGAGGACAAATCATGTCAGTATGGTTTTAGGTGAAAGGAAAATGTGTATGCAGGCTAGATTAAGAAGTAAGTCTGGGTCTTCACTCTTTTTTTTGTAGAGATGGTTGGGCTAGAAAATATAACTTGATACCAGATGGAGGACCTTGTGCATTAATTCTTTTGGGTCAATGTTAATGTGCGTCTTCTGTGCAGTTTGTCAAGAATTTCACTTATTTTTTTGTTCAGAACAAGCAGGGTGAAAACTGTCTGCAGCTGCAGCAGTTATTACCTGACACATGGCAGACCCTGGTGTAAATTTACTGCCATACTGACAACTTAGTGTAAACTGCTACCTCTGCTTCACTTATATGCTGTGCGTCATAGCTTCTGTTTCTCACTCTGATCTTTTTTCTTTGGGGCTCAGTTGCTAGATATTCACTTTTGAGGTGAAAATGCCAAACTTTTAATGCTGTAACTTGTGAGCTGCTGTTATGTTTTAGTAGCCTGTTGTTATTCAATCTTGTCTGAAACAGTGTAAGTGGCACCAGGTGAAAACAGTTAACTAGTTCAATTGTAATTGGGATCAGTCAAGCATTTACTGACAGATAAAAACTGTGAACTAAATCATTTTGCCAAACAAAGAGATGTGAAGACACAAACCCACACCTGTCTCTTAACAGTAAGCATCTGTCTCTGCTCTGATTTGTGTTCGTATTAAACAGCAGGGCTGTCTCTGCCTCTTTGTCTGTTTTAAATGATTTCCCCATGCTTCACTCCTGGTTCATTTAAAGGTGACCAAATGGCCATCTATCAGCCTAAACTTTAAAAATGTCTATCTTCACACCATCACCGCTTCATTTCAACAGTTTTAACAAATAAATATGTTTAGATATACTCACCAACAGATTGATTTCTCTCTTTTACTTCTAATTTGACTGGAAAAAAGACCATGTTTGATTTGACTCTCTGTTGGGTCTTTTCCTTTGTAAATACAATATTTTACCTTATAAATGATTTGGGGCTTAATTTTTCTTTTTCCGCTGTTGAAGCCATAAGCTCGTAGAAATTCTTCATTAAACTTAAGTCTTTTGTTACAACACCTCATTATAGACCATTAAAATAACTCAGATTTGTGTTTATCTTCATGTTTTGTATTTTACAAATGTTCAATACATTGTCTCCTAAATCATTCATAGATGAGTTTGGTTTTGAAGAATAAGGGTAACTGGCACGGAAAGCTCTTCTAAACCCCAATAAACAGTCTTTGTGGTTGTCTGTAGTAGAGACTTGAGCCAAAACATCTCCTCAAGGATCAGTTTGTTGGCTTCCTCTGTATAAATAAGCAATAGGATCCAGTGAACACACTGCAAGAACTTGTGTAAAGCTTTGCCAGACAAAAAGAAGGTGTAAACTTTCTATAGCAGTAACATATCAACCCATATGTATGAGAGGGAAACACTAACTCAGAGTTGAATGACCAAGGAAGTAAATAACAGGATCTCTCTTTGATTTGTGTTAATGAACAGGCTTCAACATGTGTGTTATGGCGGTCTGATGAGGTGCTGACATTGTGTAAAAGCAAACAATGTGGTCATCAATATGTCAGGTCATGAATGACGGGAGGATTCTGCTCTAGACCAAAGCCCGGGACAGACCTTAGCCTCCTCCAATAAATCAATGATGGCTGGCCTTTTGTAAGGCAGTGTTAGTGTTTTAGGTTGCTGAGCTTTTTTATCCTCCCTTGCACTAAAGGTGCAGGAAGTCCACTCCAGTTACATGTTCTGCAAATCCTCACATGACGACACTGAGCCGAACACCACTGGTTAATTCTGGTGGCCATTTCAACAGGCGTCCATTCAGAACTGGCTGATCAGTTAAAAGAAAGTCTACGAAGAAGTAGAACTGAGGAAAACCAATTAATTCAATTAATTTAAGTTATTTTCTTTAATTCTCTAATTTATGTGTACAGTATAATGGTTTGGGGTTTGGTTTGTAGCTAAAACTTCGTTCAGTCTTGATGGCTGAATATCCTTTTTATGGATATACCAACAATTGCTATTTTTTGTTTATAAAAAGAAAAAAACCCAAACGTTTCTTTGATTTACAATAGCCTGAGTAATAAGAAGTTGTGTGGTCAAATCCCGAATTAGGATTCAATCATGATTTGGAAGGAGACTGACAGGATGCAGGCGTTCTTGTATCTGTGTCAATATGAGGCAGGATGTTCTAAATAAAGCACAGTTGAGATGTCTTAAAAGGACAGGAGACATATTTCTCCACCATAAACCAGAATACTGTGAATTACTGTATTGGTCATCCAAGGGAAGATGAGTATTCCAATTTGTTTAACTATGTTGCTTCTGCATCAAACCCGTATCATCACTAAAGATGCCTAATATAGTTTTAGTCATAGTTCCTAAATTTACTCAGAAATAATAACATAGTTATTATTGATAGTTAGTTAAATAGTTAGTAAGAAAAGTTATTACAAGATATTGACTGTCATCTATAAAAATGGAATTTTACTGGAATACAAATGGAAGATCCCTCAAAGATACACTATGTGTGTCTAACTTCATTTGAAAGACCATGTACTATGTAGCCATCTTACTTGCATTCACAGGCTTCTTGGAGGCAGCGGGAAGTAGGCCTCTCCCTTTAGGTCTCACTCTGGTATTTGTGGAATCTGCTTTGGAACAAATAGACCACTTCCTGACCCTCTCCCCATGGGATTCTCTCATGGAGGAAGAGGAATGAAGTTCTTAGGCGAAGAGCCGAGGAAGGGAACAGAGATTGTGATGTCTGTGAATGTAGTTAAGACAATCCATTGTTTTTTAACGCATAGTCTGTAAGAGTCTCTGGTCATGGAAGGATGGTAAAAAGGTATTATGATGCTCTCAAGTCATAATGTTTTAATGATAATTGATTAGTCTTACTGAAGGTTTGACACAGCACCATTAGGATTTTGGTGCTATAGATACACAAAGTACAGGAGGAGGTCTTACAAAATTGCTTTTAGGTGATATACAATACAAAATATTCATGAAATATTTACCCATTCATGCTAATCTAGTTATGTTTAATTAAGACCTTGATACAATAATATTCTTCTGTTCCTGATGTTCTTGCTGAAGTATTTCAAGGTTTATTGTCCGTGTCCTCTGTCCCTCTGGTGAATTTGAGGCCCATTACATCCCAGTGCAGTGGAAGGGGAACTTTTAAGGAGAGATTGGACTGCTATGAGGTCATTTTATCAGAATCTTAACAAGAAATATGTACATCTGACAAAACCAGCAGCAAAACAGTTGAGAAATTCATTTCAAAGCCCCACCACATAGACTTGAAGGCAACGTGAAACCTTTATGACCCTTTATGTCATTTAGGTGTCATTGAAGTATACCTGCAACATGATGCTGTTGGAGACACAGGCAGTTTTCCACAGGGCTGCTGTTATGTTGTGTCATGATAAGCAATTTTATGTGGTACAACAGATGTACCCTTTTGTTGCAATTGGACTGTGACAAAACAACACAGTTCATTTGAGCCGTAGAAAGTTTATTGTTAAAATCCAATCTTTATGTCATATAACAAGGTTTATGTACACTATGAGTGATTAATTTAGCTTAAATGAATAGAAATAGTAAATACTTGAATTAATCAGTACTGCTAATATTGTGTATGTGGAGGCTGTGCAAGCAAACATTTTTTCTGCAAGTTTTAACAATGCATCATGTAGTAACTTCTATTTTTGACTCATACCTACTGAGTACTCAGGTCACTGCATTTCTAAAGGCATCTGAATGTTTTTATTTAGACGCGCCCAGAAAAACACGTGTGACAACAAATGTGCACTTAGTCGCATCTTAGTCTTAGTCGCACTTACATATTATGTTGCTGCATCAAAGAGCCTCATTCTGTGCTAAGGGAGTCTGACGTTCTTGTGTTCTGGAATGAGTCCATCCGAACATGAATTCATGTGATCTAATTCTTCTTATTATGGAGAGTGGTTATTACAGTGAGTCTGTCAAAACAAAATTCCTGACTAGAAAAGTGCCCACCTGGAAGATGAAGGGTCTTTAAATGTTTTTATCTGCTATTTAGGCTTGGTTTTGTTTCTGTAAAAATCCTTATATAGTAGTTGGGCTTTCAATAAGAAACCATCTGGATCTATTGTTTTTATTCAAATCCCCCGGGCTGTGGGCTAAAACAGCCATCTCCGAATACAAGGGTTATTTGTATAACCACATTTTTGAAGCAAAAATGTGTTTTTCTTTGGCTGAAAAACTACATGAATTAAGGATGATATATATGACTGGCTTCAACAGGCTATTTATCAATCGTCAAATCATCTAATTTTCTACAGACGACTACTGGAGGTTTAAGAAGTGTGGGGTTTCTAAAGTTTGTGTCCAGCATGTTTGCGTTGTAAATGAGCAGTACTGGTTTTGATGCTGGAGCATTGAGACAAGGATAAACAGCCGTTGAAATACCGTCTTCATTCTTATGTGTTTACTGTAACTCACAGTGTGTGAGAGTTCAGGGACCAGTCCCATGTGATGGAGGCACAAGGCGGGAATGCTGTAGGACGAGCTCTGAAATATGACTGACACTTCCACCACAACACTGGTGATACACTAGTGCATGTAGATTGACTGCTTTAATAGTGGTGGTGAGTTCTTGTGCAACTGAAGTGAAAAATATCACACCTTGGTTTCTGTATGTCAATCATTATTTATACATTCAAAAAATTCATAAGAAATCTAATCGGTATTATCCCCTTAAAATGAAAAAAGTTGTTTTTTTTAAGGGGCCTTAGTTTCCTGCAATGTCCCAAAATGTGATGGTGATGCAGGATGGAAACAGTATGCTGGAGCTAAAGAGAATGTAAAAAAACCCAAAAAATGTAAATGTCAAAAACTTTATAAAAATAAAAAAAACTTTTTTTTAATTAAGTGAAACTGTTTCTATCTTTCCATTTTCTACATTTATAGGGTCTCAGTGCCATCTGAGCAGAAGATTTCTGCTGCTGAGTCTTAGTAGTTGTGCAATACATTTTTTAGGTCTTGCAATGAAGAGAACTTTTTCAGGGAGCAGAAATTAAAGATCACTGCGCACAGAATAAATTGACTGCATCTTTAGGGACAAGATGGTTCTCCCATGTCATTTGTTTGGATTATTTCATTTTAGTTTCTTTTGCCTCTGAGACTCTTCTTCCATGTGACAGAGCTGCATTACATCAGAATCTGTCAGCTGCACAGAAATGTTCCCAGTGTGAAGTTTACCAAATCCCAGAAAACATTCCACTGCATTTGCATCTGGTTAGGTTAGCTGCAGAGGTCTCTTCAGTTCACTGAACCTATTGTCATGTTTATAAAAACATGTTCTCGTCTCAGAAAATCTTGTTCTTCAGAGCAGGCTGGATTTTTATCATCCACCGTTGGTCTGGGTGTGTCCACATTTTGAACTCTCTATAATCTATACTATCAAGGAGTGTATGAGAATTTTGGATAATAGTGTCGCAGTATCTCTGTCTTGGTTAAATGCCACAGCTTTTTCGACCTCCCTCTGCTGCTGCTGCTGCTGTTGTTGGCTCCATAAAACCCCTCTGTCAGCAGTCTGTCTCCTCCCTCTGTGCCTACGCTGGGTTCAATGACACAGCAGCAGATATAGAGAGAATTCCGACTGAAACAGAAGCACTTGGCTACTTTCATGGTAATACCACTGCTGTGTGGAACTACAAGTGTGTATAAATACATCAGTGCATAATACATCCCTTATTAGAGCAGTGAAAAACACCCTTTCTTGTGTCAAAAGGGTGTGGTTTTTGTAAGAAAATAACTTATTTATTAATTATTTTTGAAGAAAAGCTAAGCTTTTCCTTTGAATAATCTTAGTGTTTCACATTTTCACAATTGGCTTCATTGTGACCAATGACATATGGTATTAATATGAGTGGCCTAAAATATATGGGGTATAGGCAATTACTCTTTCATCTGCAATAATTACAGGCCCCAAAAACCATCACAGATGAAAATGGTAGGATGGAGTCAGCAGTAGATCGGTGGTGGTGTCAGGGCGTGCAGTTCATGGTCTTGAAGACTGGTGAAGGAAAGCAGCAACAGCAGCCACTGATATTTTCACACAAAATGAAATGTTTCATTACGGCAGCACATTATATAACATGGAACGGCCCCAATCATGACCATCTTCATGCTGTCAACTCCCATCATTTCCTGCATCCACGACATGCCAAACCACTTGAGTGTGACCACTGCATGGCCAAAGCCAAGCCAGATAGAGAAACACTCGTGTGTACTCCTCCCTTCTGAGCTATAGGAAGGATGTTCTCATTGTTTATGCCTGAAGCTAAACTAAAAAGGAAATTGCAGAATCAAAGTGAAGGGCCATGTACCTTTGGACTCTACTTCCAAAGGACGGATGACCAGTGGGAAGAAAGCATTCTTTTTGTTTCCTACTGATTAAAAACATTATTTCTATCAGGCTATATTCTATTTTTTTCTATAGGCTATCGCACATATTATGCAATATATGTAGAATGTTTTCAAATTACCAGTACAGCTAATCAGTCTTTTTCATTGGTTATATGTTGACTCTAAAACAAATCCTTCTCAATTCTCAATCTTAACCTTAAAGTTAAGTTAACAGGTTACTTTTGTCTTTTATATGTGCTCATTCACATTTAACTGATGTTACTTGTCAATGTTTTTATTGCCTTATTTGCCACATTTTTATTAAAATACATTTCTATAAAGTAGGTGCAATTTAGGTGCAAAAAAAGAGACAAAATATTCCAACTGAAGTCATGCTTGTGTAAACAAAGACTATTTGAATAGGCTTACTTCAGTGGACTTCTCACTGGATCTTTCTTGACATGATCACTCATCATCTAAAGCTACACACAGCTGTCTGCAGTCCATAATGACAACTGTGTAAATTGAAAAGAACACTGATGTTTTTTAATGTTCTAATGTTATTTGAACTTTCAGCAGTCTTTGGGAAACTGGTGTCACTTCCTTACATGCATCAAAATCTTGGAAATATTTGATCTGTAGGAGAATTCTTCATAAAGCAGCTATTCCTGGCCATACATTATGTTTAGCCAATCCTGTCATCATAAAACATATTGATGCACGAAACTTCATACAAACCACCCACATATACTTTATAGATAAATGTTTTTTTGTTCAGTTACAGTGTAGGTTGAACACAATTTAAACTCAACTTTAAGGCCACAAGTCAGTGTGTCCAGTGCTGTTGAGCCTCCATCTAAACAACCAAGGCTGTGAATGGCTTAGTGTTTTATGCACTATCCCTCAGCTGACCCAGGCCCTGGGGCTTATGTCGACCTGAGAGACCGTATATCCTTCTCTTTGTTTACTGCTGTATCCCGTCATTCCAGTGCCACTTTCATAACTGCAGGATAACTGACACTGTAATAATTAGCAGAGAATTGAATTACATTTTGCTTCAGAATGCTACTTTGAATAAGTCAACAATTAATTTGTCTTGAAAATGGATCTACTCCACTAGTGTTGGGCTCTCTCCAGTGGTTTGGAGGATTGTTTTATTTATTCCTCATATTTTCCCTAACATCTCAACATTCATTAATGTATGGATTAATCACTGGTAAAATATGTTTTAAAAAAGGGGTTTGACTTCCTTTGAGACAAAATAGGAATTATTGTTAACAAAATATAAACAAAACCAAAAAAACTGAACTGGTAAATAAAAAAAGATGAAACACTGTATATATTGTTGCTGTAATATTTTTTTATAAAGAAACCTCATGTACTGTCAGTAATTTTCTTGGTTCCAATGTGAAACTGATTGTAGTGAATCTTCAAAGACATACAGTAGTTTAACTGCGTCCTTTGTCAGACCAAAGTGACATCATTGTGACTTAAGGCTGCTCTAATAAACCTAAGCCTGGTGTATGTAGAAGATTCTTCAGAAGAAGAAATCGTTGATGATCATATTTGCATTAATAGTCATGATTTAACAGAAACTAAAACCTATAAAACATCATTGAACTTTGACTTAAGACTTTCAGTGTAGAGTTCAAGGCTTTTACCCAGATTCATTCATCAGAACTAAGCACATTTGACGCAGGGAGTGTCGCCTTAAGGCCATGAAGCTTCATCTGCACCTAATCACCTTTGTTTGGGTTCTGAGCTGTCATCAGGGGAAGATTCATTGGTTGTATCTGTTGCTCTTTGGCCTATAGGAGTGAGGGTGGGGAAGGTGCATTCTGCCTGCAATATCTGCTACCATTTGGTAGTTCAACATGTAAAATGATGTAATTTGTAATTTTCTTAGTTTTCTGTTAAAGGAATGTATGAAGGGGTTTTTAGCAGCTTAGTACACAACTCTGGTGTCCGTAAAATGTAAGGTTTGTGTGTCTTTTCATGCCTCACCTACAACTCCCTGCTTGTTTTTGTCAACAGTGATGCAATGTTTATGGCGATTATGTTATACCATGGAGTCATCAAGGTCTTAAAGTTTTCAGTTCAGATCACACACTCAGGCATGGAAATATACACTTGTGGATCTACTAATATCTATTTAATTTGCTGTGGGAAAAATATGGACTTTCTTTCTTTCTACAGTAAGTTGAGTCTTAGACCTTTTTTACTACAGAGCCAGCCCTTTGAAGTAAAAGGTTAACAAATATATAAATAACTTTTCGTAATGAATTTTAAAACAATTTGTGTCTTTTTTCCTAAGATGATGGGGTGATATTTTGGAAAGTTTTATGTTTTTAAACATCAGTTCTGACTCCTGTGCCTTAAAGACCAGTGATAACTTGGCTCAGGCCAAGACTGGGACACAGTCTCCTTGGATTGACTTTATCTGAATGCAATCGATGGAAACACAGCTAAACCTTGGGCGTGTTTTGTCTTGTTCAGAAGAAAAGCTACAGGCACAAAGGAGAAGGTTAACTCACATGTTACATCTCATTACTCCATCCCTGTGCAGTATTCTTAAGCTCTGCCCTGTTTGACTGACTCACAGTAAGAGTTACTGACACTGATAGTGCGATGCCACTAATGATGTGTTGTCCCAGGTATTCCTGTTGTAATTAACTTTTTGAGGGCGTCATGTGGTGGAGTAGATGGGTGGGAGGGCTGGGCACGTGTTGTTCCAAACATCCCTGTGCAGTATTCTTAAGCTCTGCCCTGTTTGACTGACTCACAGTAAGAGTTACTGACACTGATAGTGCGATGCCACTAATGATGTGTTGTCCCAGGTATTCCTGTTGTAATTAACTTTGTGAGGGCGTCATGTGGTGGAGTAGATGGGTGGGAGGGCTGGGCACGTGTTGTTCCAAACCCGTGTTTATGCTCATTGATTGTTCAAATGAGTTCGAAGTGGTGGCGTGGCTTTTTTTTTAGGTTTGAGTTGCTGACGAGGCACATTATTAGTCATGTCTGCTCAGGTTATGTCAAGTCTAAGACCTGTGGCATCCAAACCTTTTTCACCAAGCGGAGGTGATGTAACACAGGCCTGGTGCAGTGGTGTTACATCATACTGAGTACTGATCGTCAGGTCACTGTGTCCTTCATAATCAGGCCTGATGGCATGAGAGTAGAAATAAAAAAGATTCTCTGTAGGAAATGATTGAATGGACCAGAGGCTTTGGTGTGTGTGTGTGTCTCTGTGTGTGTCTCTGTGTGTGTCTCTGTGTGTGTCTCTGTGTGTGTGTGTGTGCCTGTGTCTGTGTGTGTATTTTGCAGTGATATTGTTCAACCATATGCTGACAGCAGCAGGGAACATTAGAGTTGAGTCCTCTAGGCTGGAATGTCACATGCCTTTGTAGGAATGTACTTTTTATTTGTTTTGTACATTAGAGCCTGGGCGCCTTGTTGTGAAACTGTTTATCTACTAACAAAGACAAACTCATTTAATTAGTCATCGTGCTGGGAATAGGAAGGGAAGGGAAACCACAGGGCAGGGGAGTCTTTCACCTTCTGCCAGTATTGTTCCAGCCTGAAAATGACTTCAATGCTAAGAAAACAATAAAGGACAGTCCTGCAGTGTTCTGTGCTCAGACATGGCAGGTCACCCCATCCACTGCTCCTTCATCTCTGCTCAACTTCCCATCTGTTATAATTTATATCAAGGTAGGCATGGATGCAAAGAGGGACAGACTAGCTATTTATTTCACCTATATTGTATTAACCCATGCTGCTTTATAAACATGCCATTACAACATCTTGTGATTGTCCACAAATTAGGGAGAAAAAGGAAAAGTATATACGGTTAATGAGATGAAGTTGAATGAAATTGGATGTTTGTCTTCAATAAGCCAGACTTCACTTGGCAGGTTAAAACAGTAACAGATAGAATAATATTATCTGTATGTCCCAATTCCAAATTAACTGTGACAATAAATAAGTAGTGTTGAGCAGTTATGTGCTGAGTTTTTATAATATAATGCTTTGTGATACATTAAGTGACTGCCATTGGGATATAAAAAAAGAATAAGGTCAGATTGGAGCGTGGAAATGTCTCATCCTTAAATAATTGGAAAAGAGAGTCCTTTGACACCATGTTCTAGTACAGTAACAACACAGTCTGAGTCTGAGGATGTGGATGATAAATTTAACTGGTACCAATAGAATAGAACCATTATACTGAGGTGAAACACACACAGAATGCTTTGTTAAAGGTGAGATCTCAGGGCTTGATCTAACTTTGATAATGCTATGGACATTGAAAGGCATTATAGAATAAATGTATTGATAAATAGTTAAAGAGGAGCTTCATGTTTCCCTTGAGACCTTTTTGTTTTACTCGTGTTGTTAAGCAACTTCTATGCCACGGTCAACAAAGTAACAGCATAATTAATCATTTAAAACCTGCAAGATGAGATGCCGGATTGGATGGCACCTCTTCAGTTACACCTAGTGGTGATGCATTAGAATGCATCTAAGTACTCACTGTCATCTTTTACTGGATGTTTATTATTAGTATAGCAATACAATTTTTTTATTATAATTTTTTTGTGATTATTACATTTTGTTAATTATTAGTGTCTAGATGAGTTTTAACTTTTGTTCAAAGATAAAAATAAATGGCCTGTGATAAAGTTTGACAGACGTGATTAACTAAATAAATATGATTTTAACAGATGTATAAATAGAACTTTATTAATCCATTGGATGGATTGTCTGGGAAATGATGACAGGATAATAACAGGAACAAGTCTGGCCACATCTGTTCATTAGGCATCATCAGCAGCTTTGTATTTAAAACCTACTTCAGACACATTTATTTATTTCCTTTTCACCCTGTGATAGCAAAGCAAGCTGTCAAGACTCATTCTTCTTTACTGAAATAGCACACAAAGTCAAAGTGAGGTCCTTGTCTGCATCCTGCTGCTGACTCATGTTCTGTGTAGACTCCTCTGATGATGGACTCCACACAAAGCACTTCCTCTCCCTGCATTCAAGTCTCTTAGCGGCGTTCCAGCCATGCAACCACTTTTCTGTTTCTATTGAGTGGGTTGAAGATAAGGCTAATAGGGTATTTGCTTGTACATGTGACAACAGCCACACTCACATTCGATTCACACACACTCCATCTGCGTTACTTGGACGTTTGCTCCCTGGAAACACCATGGAGAAAACCAGACCCTGTCAAATAATGGAGGCTTTGTGTAACTACAGGGTTTTACTGTGGCCGGTGGTGCAGTTTCTAGCTCTCTGGCACCATCTAGTGGTCACAAAGCTGAAGTGGATGTGGTACTGTACATAACTGAGGAACAGCGTCAGATTTGTTGTCTGGTATCTGCTGTTCTTGGATGTTTGTCCTGGTTATGGGACAGATGTGGTGCTGGCTGAGTTTAGTGTGTTATCTCTCTTTATTAGGAAATAAATAACTGGACACAGAGACAATGTGAACTATTAGTCTATATATATATATCTATTTATATTACGTGCGTGTGTTTGTGTCTAATGCAAGCTGTTCAAAGCCAAAACATAGTTTTGCATTTGCCTATTTGCATTTTGTTTTTGCATACAACATACTGTAAATTCATGTTTTTTTTCCCTTATTTTTCTTTTTTTTCTTTTGCCTCACCTTTTTCCTTTCTTTTAACCTATTTTTAATATGATTAAGTAAATTGACTTCTTGTTCAAAGACATATTTTTGATGTAATTCAGTGACAAGATAAATTACAATAAATTGAAAATTTGTGATAAATATCCAAACCCCTGTTTGTTGTTTGATTCCAAATCTTCAATATACTGGTAAATAAAATAAATTCCTGCAGGGGAGGGTAAATAAACTGAATAAAAAAAGCCACTAACAAATCCTAAAATAACAGTCATAACGCCTGAGGTTTTTGTTCCTCTCTGCAGTATTATGCTTCTGCTTTTCTACTTCCTCCTTTTTTACTCTGTTTAACTTTACGGTTACACACAGGAAGACACTACAGCGACACAAATCAGTAGAGATGATGCATGCTGCTCTATTATGATTTTTACTAACACTGTTAAGGAAAAAAGAAAACTGAGAGGATTTTGGAAAGTGTATGACTGTGGAACTGGTCTGCGGGATGATGACAAAATTGCATTTACAGGTATGTGTCTTGTATGTTTGTTCTATATCGGTTCTATATCGGTTCTATATCGGTTCTATATCACCCAGGCCATTTAATCCAAAAATAGTTACTTTGAGATAAACTGGACACAGTAGGTATCTTGAAGACATTTACCTCCCGTGCACAAGGCTTCTTCAGTTCTAACTAACTTCTGGGGAGTCCTGGTATTTAGCCTTAAAACGTCTACAGCCCTGGGAAGGGAGATTGTTGGAGAAGTGGAGAGTTGGGGTTAGATGTGTGTGTGGTATTGGTATCACCAGAGATGCCCTTTTTGTTGTTTGTTGGAGTTAATTGTTTTGATGGGGCAACATTTTGGTTAGATGTTGTGTCTTAGCACACTTCCTTTGTTCAAAGAAGGACCTATATACGTATACCTATATACAAGATGGAAGTTAGACCCACAGTCTAGTCTTATTTAATCTACTAAAGCGATTAAATGCATTTCTTGTAAAGTCACACTTTAACATTTCTGTTTGATCACTACTGTGTATAATGTTGGACAATAGTTGTAAACAAAACAGCCTAGAAATCCTCACATGACGGTGTAGTTCTGTGGGTTCAGTGGGAACAAAGGTCAGCATCAACTTCAAATCCAAACATAACCAACAACATCTGACAACAAACACCTGAGGTTCCATAAAACATCATTTAGCAATGTTGACTTGAAGATGAGTGGGATGCTCTTAGTTACATCTTCTCTCTTTTACACACACACACACACACACACACACACACACTAGGGCAGCTGAAAAGACAGCAACTGTGGAACCATGTGTTGGAACACTGCAGCTGCTGATTGGCCCGTGGAGGTGTCTGTGGGAGTTGATGGCAGACCTGTGCTGGACGCAGAGCAGAGCCTCCTATTTTTACTCGCACTCAACACACTTATAACCCAACAGCTGTCCCCACATCTCTTGTCTGTCCCCTGTCAGGAATAGTCGGCCCATAAGAGGCCTCACCCCCTCTCTAGCTGTAGCACTGCTATCTCTCTTTTCCTCTCTTTTTGTCCCCGTCTCTCTGGACACTTATACTGGCTTTTTTTTACCCTTGTCTGCTGTCTGATTTTCTGGGTTCTACTTGAGGGAATATCAGCGTTGTGGAAATACTTCAGAGCAGGTAAAAACCTTTTAAGTTTTATTTTAGACAGACAGGGATTTTGGCAGAGAAATCCTGACTAGAGAGCGCTGTGGCTCTAATGCTGGTAGCACTAAATATAGCCTGGTATTGGCCACATAGAGGGCAGCAGAAGTGTTTAAATCATACACCTGATTTTATTCATTTTTAAGAGGAAAATCTAGCATTTGTGTCACATGTCAATGGGATTCCTTGACTTATATATGTGTTTGAATTGAAGTAAGTGAAATGGAACCTTTGTATTCCCAAAAAAAGGGATACATGGTATAAGAAATGACATTGGTTTGAGTAACATTTTACATATTATGATGAGTTAAAAACTTATTGATATTTGCTTCTGTGTGTCATATTCAGACACTGGCAACAGGAAATTGAGATGTTCAAAGTTTCAAGGACTTTAAGTGAATGCTTTTAAATTCTTTTTAAAAGTCCTAAAATATACATTAAGATGTTTTGCCATTTTACAGATACCATGGTTGTATCATATCTGTTCCACTCAGCACCATGTTAGTCTGCTACAGTGCTGAGGTCATTGGGGTTAAAATAACTTTGTGTTAAAAATTGTGTTACTGATTGTGTCTACTGAAAAGCTTAAGAAACAGTTTAAATAGTATACATCTTGCAAATCAATGAATGTATGTGAAACGTCTTCTGGTAACTTCTGGAACTTTGGTGACCCTGTGCTGGGCTGGCAATGGTCTCAAGATTTTACTGTATCAATTCCATAAATAATTCTGTTGGTCATTGTGCTAATTCAGTGACCACTCAGAACTGGGATCATTTATAACCCTTGTTTGTTCAATGGATGAGTCAGACCTGTCAAATGAAAAGCATGTCCTCATGTCTTGATATCTGGGCACGTTACTACAGACAGTTGCAACACTGTTTATTTGCAGACCTGTGTTGTGTCTCAGGACTTCCATGAATTAATTTAGGATAACGCACATCTTTTAAGTTGTGTTACATCTTGTACTTTCCATTCATGTGTGATGGGAGTTATTGACGTCACAAACCGTGGCATAAAACTGTCAAATTGTTTGCTGTTATGCTTTGATTCATCAGATTCATATTCTGTTTTTTATTATTTGGGAAATAGTTTGAACTGGTAGTGATACGCCCATTGTCATTGGCTCCTCTGCTGCCCAATGATAGGTCGTAAAAGGAGAATTCTTTTTCCTCTGATGGAACTGTGTGTTTCTACAGTTTTACACCAACTTGAGTTAATAAACAACTTCTTATCTCTTGTTCAGGGTGTCTGATGCATTAATATGCATTCATACTCAACATTATGGGCAGCCTCATGATGCAATGGTTAAGATTGTTGTTTTAAGGAAACGACCATCAGGATGGTGTCTGTTTAGTAGCACAATTCCAGGCCATTTACTTCAGCATGGTGTTATAGACCAGGGTGCATGAGCTTGACTGGCCGTAGTGTCTGCTAAATGCATACATGTAAATAAGCGTTTCTACATTCTATGCATGACAAGGGAAAAGTATTTTATGCTATAATAAATTGCCCTGACTTTTCAAAGCTGACAGTCCTCTACCTCAACAAATTGATGTCTCTGGTGTTTTCTGCTTGATAACTAAAGGGTCAAGAGCAGTTAAATCTGTCCTACAGCTAAACTCAAGGTTTTAATCCAAATCTCCTAGGTGTAACTTGCTTTTGCAAAATGTTTTTCCTTTGTTTAAATCCACCTTCACCATATCTCCTGTCTGTCCTCTGTCTTTCTAGATGGTATCATTGCTTTGCCTTCAGCCTGTAGCCTCGTCTACACCGAAGGTTTTACTATGTCAATCTAAGGATTCCTAATTCATCTGTCTGTGTGTATTCTCACAACTCTTCCTCTCCTAGCTTCCTTCCATATCCTCATCATCACATCAATCACAGCCCATGACAGCAGATCAGTCAACATGGCATTCTCATCCCGCTTTTCCTTCTGGGAGCAAAAGGGAAGTGTCATTTGGACATCTCAAAAGCACTATTAACACTGCATGACTGTGGGGTGTGTTACTCTCTAGGTCTAACACGTGTGGCCATTGACTTTACCGTTCCAACAAAGTGATGCCTTTTGTTTGCATGCATAGTGATTACCAGAGGTGAAAAAAGTAAATAGATTTTTAGATTTAGATAGAGTTAAACATGATATTCTAATATTATAGTCGTAAACAAGCCATATTGACAAATTCTCGCTGCAGGACAGTTTGTGAAAATGATACATAAAAATACACTCCTGTGAAATTATAATTCTTTATGTTTTTTTTAATTTCCCCATGTGCTAGGCACAATGTACTACAAGGTTAGATGTTTTTACTTTTACTAATACAGCAGATTTACGGCTTAATTGATTCAGTGAGAGCTTTTTGTATAAACTTGTCGTAATGTGCTGCAATGACACAAACGCAGATTGTGTCACTTACAGTCAAGAAAATATTATGAAATGTTGATTGAGAAAAAGTAAAAGTATCACAAAGACCTGTTTTGCTTTTGTTCATTCAAAAGTTCTCATAGTTTCACCTCTGCATTCACACTAATGAACCGAATGCATATATTTTATTTTGTCCAAAAATATCACATTTGTGTCTCTGTTGTAACTGTTGCGTATCTACAAAAGCTGACTCACAAATACTTGGCATGTTGTGAGAGTTGCACAGTGGTGTGCTGATAGTGGGAAAAAAAAATCAAGCTTTTGATGTACTTTTCCATACTGACTTGTTTAGATCAAAGACGAGAACAAGCCAGGCGGGACAAGTGTAAGTAGCCACACCCCTCTATTATAGTTCAGTAACTTTCTGTTATTTAGTTCTAAAATAACTGTTTCAAGTGAGTCATGATCTGAACAGTTGAATCTGATCATATCTTGTTATTGCCTGGATTTTTTTTAATTTGCTTGACTAGATGTCATACATTGATAATAACTTTTACTCTACTTGTCAACATAAATATTTATGTAGTATATTTGGTGTATCCAGACTGTTAATCTTGCATGTTCGTAGTTTTGGATTTTAAGGCCTGCATTTAGGTAAACTACTATTGGCACCCATCCTGATATGTCCTTTTTTGCTCTGTGTGAGCAGTCAGAGACAGACGGACTGTCCAACAGGGCCAACTCAGTGCCAGCTCTAGACCCCGGCAGGGGATTATTCCGGGTTAAAAGTCCCCCACCATTGTCACATAAAGATTCAGCCACAAGGGTCAGGAGTCCGTCCCCACCTAAAGCCAGAACACCTGTCAAAGTTGCAGAGCGACAAGAGACATCGTCAAAAGCAGGAGAGTCACAGACCAGCCTTGAAACAACTCAGATTTGTAAAAGTCCTGAGCCAACAATGAACAATGGCAACCAGCACAATGGAATTGTGGGAAAAAGCATAGCCAATGGTGCACACATAAGTGATGTCAAACTTCCAGGACACAGCACTAACCAAACAGAGGGCATGGAGGATCAGGGACTAACTCGGAAGAAGGTTGTGAAGGTGGTTCGCCGTGTTGTCAGGAAAGTTCTGCCTACAGATGACAATGACAACCAGGGACATTCAATCCAAAAGTTTGACAAGTCTCTGCAGGCACCAAAATTTGTTCCTGTGCCTGCTGCTGTGTCTAAAGCCCCATTAATCCCGGGGTTTTCTTTTAAACACGATGTTGTCAAAACAGAGGAGAAGGACGATATCTCTCGCGGCCTGACAAACCTCATGGTCAGAGGTAGGACCAGGGAACCACGACCCAGAGTACGTCACGATGAACGTCCGGAAAAGTTAGAATTGGAGAGGAAATATGACAAAGTGGAAGAAGTAGTTGAGCAGAAAGAAACAAAAGAAGATGAAAAGTCAACAAGCAAACCACAGGAGGTCAAAAACAAACTAACAGACCCTGGACCTGCTTCACAGAGTCTAAGGTCAAATATAAACACAACCAATACAACTCCTGTGAGTCCAGCATCAGCACCTTCCGCTACCCCTCATTCCAGACCTTCTTCATCAGATGTTGCTACAAATCCATCTTCAAAGTCATTGAACTCATTTCTTCCTCCTGTTACTCCAACAAACCCTCCTCGTCCGCAATCTTCAGTTGCCCAAAAAGCTACTGCTCTGTCTCCTCCTCCTCGTTTTATCCCCATCTCCAAACCCACTCAGGTTCCAAAACTCCCTTGTCCAAATCCTGCTTTATTGTCTCCTGTCCAGCAGCCTGCTGTTAGCCATCAAGAGGTACAGTCACCTGGCATGATGTGGCGATTTACAATGCATGTTTGAAGTTGAAGAGCACTGTGGCATTTGTGTGTGGAGCCCACCTCTAAATTTCATGTCTGAAACAGTCCTTGACATGAGTGCATGTCTCGAAGCAGCTGTAAGATTCACTTTTGACTCTCAGCTCTTGGCACCATATTGATAAGTATACTATTTCTAGCATCTCCTGTGAGCAGACATTTTGCTAACAAATGCATCAATATTTGCTTTACCCAGAGACACTAATCCAGTTTTAAGGGTGTGTTGTTTCAGTGTCCTTCATGATAATGTGGGTGCACTGGGTGCACTGATGGTATAATATTGTATGGTATTGTATTAACACAATTTGCGGGGTAGTTAGTAAGTCTTAATTATTTTCCTGCTACACACTAATACACATTTTCACTAAGTTGCAATATTAGGATATTGAATACATTTTATACAAAATATAAAAAAAACATTGTTTTAAAAGTTTTTTTGGCATGAAGTGAGATGAACCATTGAATGATAACTTTTTACTAATGAGAAGAGATAACTGTGATAATGACGTTGTGGTGCTGGGTGTGTTTTCACTTGGCTAGTTATTTTCATTATGACTCAAAAGAATCAAATTTGGAAAAAAAAAAAAAAATCCCAAAGATTACGTCTCTGTCTTTGTGTGCGGCCACTTGCTCTGTTTCATCTGCATCTTTGTGCTCAGTCTTTATTGTTGCTTGCTGCTCTAACCTGTAGGAGGTGCTGCTAAGTCCCACAGAGGAAGCTCAGAGACGCCTGATGAGGATCTTCAATGCCCCTGTAAATCTCAATTCTGTCCATGTTTCTTTTGTTGATCGTCTCTGTCAAGAAAATGACCACTAACACGCTCAACTTGTTGTGGTTTGCTAAAAGGCACAAAGTATTGACGTGGTGTTTGTCACCCCTGACTGGGGGCAACAGTTGGTCTGCCAGCTGTAACTCATGACGTAGTGAAATTTTATCTCTGCTGCTTGTGTCCTGGCTACAACTCTTACCCTCATTTCTGGTCCTCTAATCCTTTGGGGTTCGTTCAACACTTACTCACTGTTGTTCTACTTACCTCAGTATAACTGGTCACACAAGGTGAAACACAAGGGGACTGTTGAAATCCAATTATTATGTGTTAATAATGTGGATCACGGATGAGAGTTGATATAAGTGCTGCATCCATACATACTGTTTTATATGATAAATCACAAATTATATGGATACATTGTAACCAAAAAAAAGTAACTGAATTAAAAAATATATATATAGGGAAACTGATCTATTCAGATAGTAACTGGCAACTTTGATGACTCCATAAAAGTGAAAACTAACAATGTTGTGTTACCTACAACACCTCAGTGAAACATTGCCAGCAATTGTGTTTTTTTTTGTCCACTCCTGTACCATCATCCTTATGTTTCATTGTATTTATGAGAACTAATTAATTTAACATTGTTCTCTGAGTCTTTTTTTTTTTTTTAAAAGTAGCTTTTTGTACCGAGAGCCTTTGAAGTAGCCCCCAATTTCAAAAGTTGTGTGACCCCTGGTTTAGCTTGTTGAGGGTTCAAACACACAGTATACACCACTGCAGTAGGTAGCATGGGATTTTTTTTGGCTAAAAACTCAAGTCATGCCTCCACTAACATCCCTGCTCTGGACATACTTTTTCTTACCATTGCTTATTGTTCTTTGCTGTTATTTTTGTGTTCATACTATTTTATTTTGATTCTCTTTGTTTTCTACTCCCACATTCAACCTGCCTGCTTCATTCTCCACCCTTTCTCCCACTCTCTTCATTGGCTTTATTTGTGCTCCAATTGATGCGTTTCTCTGTGGCTGATTTGTGGCAAAGCTGGAACCTGCAGTCAATGTTTCATCATGTGTTCAAGTCCCTGACCCCGCTTCCCCACCATGTTCCCTCCAGGTACAGCAGTCTTTTGCTCTTCTCTGGGCCACCATGACTATCCATTGGCCATGTTTGATCTTTGCAATACTCTTCGTCTAATAATGTTGTCTTACTTACTTGTGACAAAAAGGCATTTGTTTTTAGTTGATTAAAACAATAAGACAAACCTGAGGTAGGCATCAGAAAAGGATCAAAGGTTTAAGGCTCTTCTTTCATCCAACTTCATTTGCAGACTCTGCTTTATTCGTCTACATTATATGTGTGAAATATTGAATTTTTGTTGTGTCGCGTGACGTTTATTTTGGGTCTGTGCTTAAATCACAAAATAGCAGGTTGATTAAATAACCTGCCTGAGCTTTGTTATTTTGATGATTAACTAAGCAGGGCTGATAAATATGTGTTTGGTAATTGTTTGCTTGGTGGTGTGTGTTTTGTTTGACTCACTTACGTTACTCAGTGGCTCCATATTCGTGCAGTTGATGACAGTAGTCAATTCCTGATAAGAATAAATGGTTTTATTTCAGACTTTGTGTTGGGAAGCACAGTTTGACTCTGTATTTGATGAGTGTGTGTCTGAAAAACATGTGTTGCTCATTTATAATTGTTACCTTTGACCCCTCCTCATGCTGGCCTAAACCCCAGGGATCAGTGGAAGAGGACCCTGTGGCTTTACTTCAGGCGTCTCATGCTGCAGCTCAGAAACCTCAGGTCTGACCTGCATCGTGCCTGAGTGTGATTCACCACCACTTTGTCCCATATTCACCAGTGTCCACTCTAGACTGAGTGTTGTGCTGTGCTTTTCCCCTGTTTGTTAATGTTGTGGTTAACTCTCCCAGCTGGTGTTGAATAACTACATTAATGTAGTTATGACCACGTGTGTTCTTTGGACATTAATCATTGTTTTTGTTCATTTCCTGTGTGATTTCTTTTATTAGTTTTACCTGAGTTCCTTTTTGATCACAACACACCCTAAACCCTAGAACACTGACATGTTTCTGGTTTGAAGTTTCTCACACATGACAATCTCCCCCCCCATGACCTTTAGCATGTTCTGCTTTTTCAAACTAGATCTTTTTCAGGTTTCATTGAAACTTCATATGGCGTTCATATGAAGAGTCGTGAGTCAGACTACAATAGGACAGTGTCCCTTCTGTTAGTCACTTTGGTTGTATTTGTTCACCAGGTGAAAACAGAAGAGGAGATTGCAGCGGAGCAGGCATGGTATGGATCAGAGAAGGTCTGGCTGGTCCACAAAGATGGCTTCTCCCTGGGTGAGATGCTCAATTGTTCAACTTGCATGCTGGATGTTGTGATGAAAAATAAACCACTTTGGTTGTCTTGTTTAACATTGACATTTTTGCTTTCATATTTGCTTTTATTTAAAGATATTTCTAGTGTGAAACATAGTTAAAAACTACTGACTCACTAAGGCTTTATTCAGAATCAGTCCAGTTCTTGACTTGAAACTTTTGACACATTTGTGGTAAATTTGGATTCTAGCAGAAACAAGAAGCCCTTGAACACTCAGTTAAATCAGTTGTTAATAGATTATTCCATAAATTATGTAAATAATGACCTTCCAATGGACTCAATCCCAGGAAGGCCCATAGTATGATGCAGTGTGATTTGGATGGCAGTATGGTAACGGATAAGCTGATGAAGATGAATTAATTAATTAATGCAAAGAATATGAGCAAAAAATGGTCAAAAGGATCATGTTGCTGTTTTTAGTTTTTAGCCTTGAGTTTATCAACATTTCAAACACAGATCGCTGCACTCATTGGTTTTCATAAAATCATGATATGGTTGTAAAGAGTTGTACAGAGTTTAACTTTACTCTCTTCCCCCCTGGACAGCCACTGTAGTGAAGACGGAGAATGGCACTCTACCAGAAGGCAAGGTTAAAATCAAACTGGAGCATGATGGGACGGTGCTGGATGTGGATGAAGATGACATTGAAAAGGTAAAGTACAAGACAGTTTCCTTTAGCATTTATGGAGTCAATAACATGTTAACAGTAATGTTTTATTACATGGTCTATCAACCGCTGCCCAAAGTCCTTAATGTATCATAGAAATCCTCCATGCCTGTTCACAATTACCAACCTTTTCTGAAAGCATATTCTATATAAAGAACATTTTACAGTGTACCACCAAATCTCCTAAATTGTGCATGTCATGAAATATAAAATCCTTCACTAATAATTTCTCTACTAGTTAGGCAACCTGAACTTGTTTGTGTTAATACAAATATACTTGCAGGAATTGAAGAAAGGCATGTATGACAATCACCTTCAGGAGAAGTGGAAAGGCATTGTGTAAAATAATAAGTTGATTCAGAAATGACAGGCAGGCCGCCTGTCATTTCTGAATCAACTTATTATTTTACTTTATTATTTATAGTATAGCTATAAATTTATAAATAAAAAACATTCAGGCCACCTTTGTGAAATTTGATTGTATTGTACAACACATCAGATGATCTCACACTGCACTCATGTGGATGAGATTAGGAATCACAAAGCAACAGTAGCTGTATGATAACAGCTTAACTAAAACTTTACATTTAAAGAACTTGAGAACTGTTGACTTTCTATATACTTGTGACCCTTAATGGCAAAGGACAACTGGCCAAACGATTTTTCCAAATTATTCATTCAGCTGTTCCCAGGTTTTATTAGGAGGCGATGGATATGAGCTAAGAGCCTGCAGCTGATTGGTCTCAGCAGGCGAACAGAACAAACTGATGGCTGCCAGCAGTGATTTGACAGTGGAGGGACTGAGTGAGCAGTGTGTTAGTCAGCAGCAACCAGCTGTTGACTTTTGCCCGTCACTGCTCTTCATCATTTGAGATTTTTCAGTGCAGCAAAAGGATTGTGTTGTTGAAAAAGTTTAATTAATTTAATAATGTTTTTAAATGTTTTTATGTCAAGGCTAATGTCAGCTTAAATGTAGCGCAACACTTCTTTCATCTAGAATCAGGATAACAGGGGAAATACAGTTGATATCTAAAGTAGACATGTTGTATATTAGATTAGTATATAGAGTATTGTTATCCTAAAGGATAGGGTTGTAAATTGATATAGAGCGAATCTTTAATACAATGTTGTTTAATCTGTATTTATGAAAGGTCTCTTTCAGTGCCCTCTGCTGGTTAAACAAAGGAGTACAGCTGAGGAACGGCTTGTAAATGAAATGAAGTAGACAATGTTGGTTATTTATCATTTACGTGTAAAGTGCTAGAAGTCTACAAAGCATCTCCAGGAAAACAATTAGTTTATAAAAAACGTTCCTAAACATTTGACAATATTTTTTTTCATCTGCTCTCTTTCTTTCATAGGCCAATCCTCCATCATGTGATCGATCAGAGGACCTGGCTTCCCTTCTCTATCTCAACGAGTCCAGTGTGATGCACTGTTTGAGGCAGCGCTATGGAGGCAACCTTATTCATACTTATGCTGGACTCAACATGGTGGTCATCAACCCTCTTAGCACACCTTCCATGTACTCTGAAAAGGTATTTGTTCAGATGTGTGTATACATTTGGACACTAGAACAGTTGTCTCCAACTGTATTTGTAAGAGGGACGGGTCGGCCTTTTTTCTCCCACAGGCCACCAGTTGATTATCAGTGCATGTGAGGAATGACTTACAGCTCTGTTTCTGCTTGAAACTGCTTTTGTTATTTAAACCCTTTTTTTTAAACAGGTGATGCACATGTTCAAAGGCTGCCGACGTGATGACACGGCTCCTCACATCTACTCCGTGGCTCAGTCGGCATATCGCAACCTTCTCACCACACGGCAGGATCAGTCCATTGTGCTGTTGGGCAAGTCTGGCGGTGGCAAGACCACAAACTGCCAGCACCTGCTCCAGTATCTGGTCTCAATTGCAGGCAGCACAGGCAAAATATTCTCTGGTAAGGCTGCAGGCGTTGTGAGTTGATGTGTCTTTGGCCAAGTGACCTCTAAAGTCAATAATTTCATCACTCTTTGTCTTTGAACGTGGGGTTATACTGAAAAGCCAAGGCTACAATGGTCACTTTAGTCACTGCAAAGAATTTATGGCTCAATGAAAACCTAATACGACCCAGCGTCCTCTATAACAGTTAGGAAGCCGTCAAGTTTGACCTTGGCATTAGCTGAAAACCTTGTGCAAATGGAAAACTGCGGTAGCCTTCAAATAATAATAGAAATAAAATGCCCTGCAGATGAGTGTTTGATTACTTTCAGTCTAGATTACATTTTATTTAAATCACTTCAAAAATTAAACAATTTAAAAAGCCTGATTCAGAGTTAGTTAAAACTGCAACAGTTTAAACTGTTTTAGTTTAAAAATGAATTAATTGTTATATATGGTTATTAAGTCCTTGAATTTTCACTTTCTACTCCCACTTAGAAGCCAATCTGAATAAAACCTTGGCTTGGAGCAAGTAAAGTGGCTGTTAATGCATCATTCCAGCATCCTTACAGTTGTTTAAGAACAAGAGGGAACTGGGAGAAATGCCACTGCACAGAAAAACTGTCTGAACACAACAATTAAACTCACATTAGGCTAAAGTTGCCAAAAGTTTTAAAGGCAATGAACAGAGTATGTTTGTCGTTTTGATCTATTTCAAATGTTGCAGTGAAGAAATACTAACATCTTCTAATTCATTTCCTACTCTCACCTTAAAGTAATAGCTACAGTTAACACTTCTGAGCCCACCGTGTGTTTTGTTTGGTTCCTACAATGGTTCAGATATGACAGTTAATTTCCACCTGCAAGCAGTGTGTGATTTAGTGTGTTATGAATCCTGCAGCGTTGGTGCAGCAACTGCACATTCATCACAGCAGGTCTAGGAAGTGTATGTTTTACACAATAAAATGCCATTTTCTTCACCGTGGTGAGATGCACGACAGACTGATTAGGATGTTAGTGTTCCAAGATTGTGTAGTTTCTGCAGCTGAAGGCTAAAATTGCAGTTTAGTGGTTTTTTTTCAAAGAAAAATGAGTTCCAGAGAGTCACCTGGTCAATGGTGACACTGACATTATTGTTTAGTAACATTTAGAATGCAGAACTGTAATATTTATACAATCTGCGTATCTGCTCCTGTGATAAGAATCTGATAGTTTCATAGCTATAGATAGATAGATCAGTTTTTTTTTACAGATTCACCATTACACCACACTATAAGTATGCCTTTAGGTTTGGAATAAATGCAAAAAATAATTTTAATAGCTTTAATCTGTTGGACATGTCTTAATTACACAATATTTCTATTTTTCCTGTATTTAATATATTATATATATTATATTGTCGTAGTTCAAAAATACACACTTGTAGAACTCAGAACAACATTGGTGTGTTTTCCTGTTTTGTGATGTAGCTGAGAAGTGGCAGGCCGTCTACACCATCCTGGAGGCTTTTGGCAACAGCTCCACGGCGATGAACACAAACGCCAGTCACTTTTCCCATGTTGTCTCCCTTGACTTCGACCAGGCCGGACAGGTGGCCTCGGCCTCCATCCAGGTTGTACAAATGCACACAGACAAAACACACTACTGCTCAACACATTAACACATTCTAGCAGAGTGATTTGAATTTAAAATCGGAATAAAGTGAAATCCATGACAGTTAGAACAACAACATCCCAGCAGTTGGATTTTACCTCTGACTCATCTGTTGTCTCCCCTCGCTTAGACGATGCTGCTGGAGAAATTGAGGGTGAGCAGACGACCTGAGGGAGAATCAACCTTCAACATCTTCTACTACATTATGGCTGGTGCTGACAGCGGCCTCAGGTGACTCCCCCGGCCCTTTTTAGTCAAATAAATGTCATAGTCAGAAAGAAATTTGGTCCTTTTATAGCTATTCCCTCACTCCTGTCAGAAGTCCTTATACGTGATTCTAATCTAGTTTAACTATCGCATTGGCTTAGATATGGTTGCAGCAGGTTACTTCAGGTCAGCTTTCTCTCTTTCAGAACTGAGCTGCACTTTAACCACATGGCTGAAAACAGTGCTTTTGGAATTGTACCTCAGTCCAAGGTAATGTCAGGTGGTGTCACTGACATGATTAATTGTTTTTGACATGATTATTTCTTCTATCCCTAAATAGCAAACTTGAAAAAAAGGTGTGTTTCTCTCCAGGCTGAGGACAAGCAGCGATCTGCACAGCAGTTCACAAAGCTGCAGGCAGCCATGAAAGTGCTGGGCATCTCTGGTGACGAACAAAAGGCTCTTTGGCTCATCCTTGGAGCCATTTATCATCTGGGAGCCGCAGGAGCCACCAAAGGTAAACACTTTCCTCTAGGCTAAAACTTAGTGTATAACATGTCTTAAACTTTGTTAAATGTTTTTTTTTTAGCTAATATTTAGATGGTGAAGTCTTTTAATAAAATAAGTATATTATGAATGTAATATTTTTTACTGTATATTAAGTAAACATGTATTTAAATAAGAGCCTCATTTATCAGCAATAAAACTAGTTGTATGCATCATTTTTTTAGCCATGATAATAATTTGAACACAGACCTGAAAAAAGTAAGTAAAACAACTTTTTGTGTAAGAACAACTTATGAATTTTGCCTGAGTGGGAAGAGCTCAACTAATGTAAAGGATTTATATAAACAAAAGGAGAAACAGAAATGTCGTGACAAGTCCATTCATGTGTCACAGCCTTTAATTAAATTCACCCTTCATTAGCATCGACCAGAGTAAGAGAGAGTGCGTCCAGTGAATAGTAATTTGTTTTTAAAGCTGTGTAGCCACATTAACACAATATCATTACATTAGTAATAGACTGTCCACAGCCTAACTCTGGTTTCAGCTACAGTTATAAAACTGCTCAATGCACATGACCCTAATGTTGGAAATAAGTGACACAAACAAGCCTAAAATCTACACTATATCAGCATTATCCTGTGCTGCCAATAGGACAGTTTATTTTATTGGATAGACAACTGTCAGTCAATGTTTGTTCTTTAATAGAAGGTGGTGTTCTTCTCAAAAGAGAGTTATAAACATTATTTTATATTTTCTTCACATTTAAAATTATTCCACACTGTAGGTGGACTGAAGTTGCAATTCTACCAATCCCCTCTAGGTGTCAGCGTTTACACTCAAATCCGCCCTGCAGCGACGTCTCCTAACTGCCCGTGTTATTCCGTTTAAAACGGTTTGTGTCGTGTTGAGGGTCGTTTACAGATTAACTGTGAATTCCTTTAAAAACCACTCATGCGCTTTTTATGGCGTAAGGTCGTAGTTTTATGTTAAAGGCTGGTGTAAGGTCACTGGTCAGGCCTCCAGTAAAAACCTATTCAGTGCTGCTGTGTCAAAAACACACAATAGACTGACTTTCCTGTAGACTTGAACTTAAAAACTGGTCAAATAGTCAAATATGGAGGAAAAAAAGGTCATGAAGCAAAGGCTGTAAGAGACGCTGTGTTAGTTTAAGAAGAGAACCATGTTACCATATGAACCATAACAATAGTCCAGTAATCTTTAACATTTTATATATATATATATGTATATACACATACATGTACACAAACTGTAAGTTTTCTGTCAGCTGTCACAGAGATGCATGGAAACTGCAGTTTTATTTACCGTAACCAGCTTGTCCATTGTCAGGTATTCTTTTTGTGTAGTCAAGGTTCAAACACTTAAGCCTGTGTTTTTCTGCTGTCTCTGCTTAGGCTTGATGGTGGTTTGTCTGTGTTATTTAACACTAAGGTTAAATGCTTTCGGTGTTTGCAAGTGAATTGATGAATATATAATGTGTGTGTTTCTATAACCCTTGTTTTTACTTGCATGTTTGCATGCTGTGCCCTGTCAAACACAGACGGAGATGAAGGTAATGGACATTATAAAAAGAGTTGTTGAATGTTTTCCACTCAGGAGTGTTCATTAAGTTTCTTTGTGTTTTTTTTTTAATTCCCATCTCATTTCCCTGTATATAAATTCATTAAGGTGTGTTGTTTTTTCCATTTCCTTTGCCTCACTTCACTCTTCTGACTGTTTTTTTTTTGTCTAAGTGTCACAACATTTTCTCCCTGCTTGGGTCTTTTCTGTCACTGGAAGATGAAAATCACAGTCATCAGAACTCAGCTTGTCTCTTTTAACGCCTTTCTTTCTCTGTGATGCCTCTGCATGTCGCCCACATGTCACCCTGCACCGCAGTCTTTAAAGCAAAGTGAAGCTTGTTCACTTTCACATCCCTATCCGATGTTTGGAGTTTATATCACAAAAAACTCTGCTTACCCCACGCATACTGTTGAGGTTTCAGGCTGGCAGGGGCTCCTGTTTATCCTCTGGCTCAGTAACTCAGCTCTTTGGTTGACTGTCTGTGCAGACTGTCACGTCCCTGTGCTTTGGACAAACACATGGGATTGAATTTACACCCAGCCAAATGGAGATGCTTTTAATTATCACTGATTAGTTTGAATCAGACTTCTTAGTTTTGGCTACCAGTGCGTCTCCCACCACATGTCTTGTAGAACAACACTTTAGCAGCAAGATGTCTATGCTGACCCACAATTGTCTGTCGAGACTGAACTTGGGATTTTAGATACTGTCAGACATGTTATATGAACTCAATCTATGGACATTTCTAATGAAAACACGTCAAAATGATAATTCATTGGGTCTAAAAACAGACTGTTCAGACAATGGTGCATCGATGCTAGTGTTGACCTGGTACCATATATAGTATATAAATCTGCTGATGTACAGTGTGTGTTCAAGCTCCACCAAGACGCAAGTGAAGACACCATATTTTATTTGTTTTATTTATTTCAGAATGAAAACCCTTAAAATAAATGACTGACACTTTCACCACAGTGTCAGCCTTGAGCAAATATTTGATTGAAATGTTGGACAAACTGGTATTTGTGCATCCCTGATTAAGACTGATGTTTATACCAAGAACCCCATAACAACGTCACATCATCTGCCATAGATTTGTTTTGTAACCTTCACCTTCAGTTGAGTTGAATGCAGTGTCAACACAGACACCAGTCTAACTTTTGTTATTCACAGTACAACGTAGAATTCTGTGATTAACGGGCGGTAAAAGTTGCCTCAAGGAACACTGTCGCTTAAGAGTGTGACTGACAGAATAAGGTTAATATATTCCTTTCTGATGGCTGAGTGAGAACTTCTCTCTAAATTGCAGTATGTGCCGATATCAGTGCCACTTGTCTTTGTTGGACATGAATAATAGAGGACACAGTGTTCAGTACTTGCCCAAGAGATATATGTCATAAAAAAGGATGTAAAGGACAGGACGGGGCAGGATCGGGTGGCATAAGGACAGGATAGGACAGTATAAACAGGATAGGATGGAATAAAATAAGAAAATAGGATAGGATAGAAAAGACGTTATTGTCCCAGAGGGAAGGTTGCCTGTGGAAAATAGTGTCTGCCGTATAAAAACAGCACAAACATTCAGCTCTAATAAAACACGGGACAATGAATTACTCCGACTGTGACGTTAAACCATACATCACAACTATTAACTTTCCCCTAAAAATACATTCTTTCCTCTTTACTCCACAATCAGCATCTTAAATATGAGCAGACCTGGTGTATTGAGCTACGTTGTATCCATCAAATAAAGATTTGTCTTCATGAAGGACAGGTTCAGAATGCAGTCATAAAAAAATGTGTGGAAATATGATTTTCTGCTCACCTCACTAGTGATAAATGGTTACCTGAGTTACTGTAGCCTCCCTGTCAGCTCTGATCAGCCAGAACTTTCTCCTCCAGTGTCAGTCAGCAGCATCCACTGACTTCTTGCTGGATGTCTTTGGACCCATCCTGAGTAAACCTATATTAAAAAGAAGAAATAAGCCATCTTTGGAATCTTGACCGAAATAATCTAACAATGCTCTCATTTGCAGAAATAAAGATAACAATTTATCCATGTTTTCTCTAGTAGATGCATTTCATCTGCTGATGTCAAGGCTAAACCTGGAGTCAAGATTTTCACAGAACAGCTGTCAGATGATTGTGTTTCTCACCTCTGCAGAGAAAATCATGCTGTGCAGAACTATACTACTATACCACTATATATTTTAATGCTTAAACTGATCAATAGTCCACTTGTACTTGTATTGATTGTTTTCACTTGTTACTAGGAAAAATCATATGCTTTACCCAGCTCACAATTTTAGCATTTAATTTTGCCAGAGAGCGTTTTCCTGTATTCTATTCTTTCCCTTCCATCTCAACAAGCTCATGCCGATATCTGTCATTCCTCCCATCGTGATGTATCTTCTCCTCAGGGCCCTTGTTTCAATCCGTACCTTTTTGTTTTTTAGTGGGACGTAGGCAATTTGCTCGCCATGAATGGGCACAGAAAGCAGCCTACCTGCTGGGCTGCACTTTGGAGGAGCTGTCATCTTCTATCTTTAAGCACCAAGCCAAAGGACTGCAGCATTCTGCCTCCTTCAGAGGAGTTCCTGATGAGAGTGGCCAGGGTGACGGCTCAGGTAAAAGTTTGTAATTCTTTTTTCCTAATCTTTCCATCTACACTGTTATTCACAAGAAGGGAATCTGACCAAGTTGCTCTGGGACAAAAGCACATGAGACATGAAAAGTCACATGAAATGACATGTTTAACCAGATTTAAATATGGCATTGATTAATAGTTTGAATTACTCCACTCTTTGATTTCTATGGGGGATTCTCTCCACTGGCCTTTCATTGATCAGAGGCAAATGTTGTCACAACCACAGATTATGTTTCCAGTTTACTGAACATCATCATACTGTAAAGCTGACATATTTCAGATTCCAGTTTAGTTTATAAAAAAAAGGTTCACAGTTCTAGATTGTCCCAACACTATTCTCCATCTGGAAAGTTATTTAATGAATAGTTAACCTTACTAAGTTAACTTTTCCTGTGTCCAAGGCTGTAAGATCACAGCTCTGGAGTGTTTGGAGGCCATGGCATCAGGACTGTACTCTGAGCTTTTCACTCTGGTCATCTCCCTCATCAACAGGTCAGACCAAAACTTTTTTCTCATTTATATGTCAAATTTAAGTTTTTATGTATCTTTATGTATTATTATTGTTCACATGATTTGAGTTATTTATATGTATTTTATTTATAAAGTAGATATTTATTTTATATTATTTTGATATTTTATATGTCCTAGTGGGGGTTAAAAAAACTGTTTGTTTCCTGTTTTTTTCAAGCCAAGATAACTAACCTAAAGCTAGGGTTGGGGGTTCTTTGGGGATGAAAACTATTGCAGAGTGGGAGCAGCAATTTATTCCATTTGCTCAGTTGGAACAGCAGTCTTGGAGGAGTTTTAAAATAAACTTCACATAAGCAATAGTTAGAAATGTGCCCACATGGGCACGACTCGGCAGCACACTATTCTCAAAGTTCTGCTTGGAGTTTAGACCATTTTTTTTGTTCTCCTGCCTACCGTCTTCGGAATGTCCTATAACTTCTTGTTCTGAAAAAGTTACAACGAGAAGCTTGTCCGTCAGCCATTGACAGGCTTCTTCATATATATATATATATATGTGTGTGTGTGTGTGTATGTATATATATATGTGTGTGTGTGTATACAGTGTATATATACATACAATCATTATTATTATTAAACCATATATTTTCGAATAAAAGTCCATTTACTTTTTGTGTCTCCCAAATAACACACTGTAGAATGTGCACCAAACAGCATGGTTGTTTTGGATATTTTTTCATGTTTTTCATGCTGTTTATATTCAACCAATATGAAATTTCTTTCTTTTTTTAACTTAAGAAAACATTTTTATTTTGCCTATGTTTTGTTATGCTAGCATTAAACTGATTCCCAGGCTGCAGTTTAATTTTTCTTCCTTTGCGTCAGTGTCACTCCCTGTTGCAGTCCTTTCAGCTCCACACAGTGTGTTGCACAGATGTCAAGCATAATCAGCAAAGTTTTACATTTATCTTTTCATACTTTCAACACTTTTTGCCTGTGCAATATGCCACCGGCTGCTTCACAGCCTCTCTAGCCATTTGACAAAATTCTCATGTTTTTTAATGTCTTTGTCCTGCAGGTGGTTTTATTCATATATCATTTTACCTCAGCAGCCACCAGATTATGGGAGTTTGCTCTAACACTTGCAATAAGTTTCTACATCTCATCTACAATGAGTTACCACCTGATGTTAACTTTCTATGTTGACTGTGGTATCATATAAAACAAAAACTATCCATAAACGTCTTTATTAAACAAAAAGGACTCTTCTTCTTCTACAGTATTCAAGAGCAGCCACATGCAAGCAAATCTGTCTGTTATTCGATACTCATACATTTAGAATGTCTAGAAAATAAGCTGCTGATTATTTTTTATTTGCAGTTATGGTCAGTATCCATTTTCTTTCCATCAGGGCTCTGAAGTCCAGTCAGCACTCTCTCTGCTCCCTGCTGATCGTGGACACTCCTGGCTTCCAGAACCCCCGGCTGGCGCAGCAGCAGCGAGGGGCAACCTTTGAGGAGCTTTGCCACAATTACACCCAGGAGAGGCTGCAGACCCTGTTTCATGAACGCACCTTTGTTCAGGAGCTGGACAGATACAAGGAGGTGCTGCTGGGCTGACAGAGCACAGAATCCAACTGTAGCCTTAGGAGATTTTACACACTTCAGCCTTTTATATTTCTCTTCTAAGTTTCTCTGTGTAGTGACAGAACATCCTCTTAATTAGAAGTGGGATTTTTTTTTATAAGTTAAAGTTTTCACCCACCTCCTCAGGCATTTACCTATGCAGCTTCCAAGAGATAACAGTGGGAGCAGCGAAAATTCAACAAAAAATGATTTCCCTCTGGTGAAAAAAAAAATCCGAGCCAGATCCAGTTATTCCACATTTACATTCAGATAAATATGTAGAAATGTGTACTTACTCATGTAGTGATACATTTTAAATACATTTTCAATATTTAGAGGCTGCACCTAACCCTTTCTTCACATCTTTTCCTGTTGATCTTATACAATATATTATTAAAAAAACAAATCAACCTAATTCCTCCAATGCAGAATTACAATAATGATTCAGGATTTATTTTCACTACTGTGCCGTGATTGTCATTTATACCAATCCAATCTACTTTCTAGTCAAGGTCTATTTTATAACATAGGTAAACATCTGCACTTGATGACTTACTGGTTAAATTCTCTTCTTCTGCTGTAGATGACTAACCTCCGCCTTTTCCTTCCTACGTCCATAGGAAAACATAGAGCTTGCTTTAGATGACATAGAGTGCAGTACCTCACGGTCTGTAGCTGCTATTGACCAAGCCTCAACACAAGCTCTGGTAAGAAACCAAACAAACGCCTCACCACACTGCGTCACTGTGACATTCTGCTCTCCTGTCACATGCTACTGTCCAGATAAATGTGTCGTCTCTGTGTCAGTTACTTACAAAGGTTAAGTTAAAAAAATATGGGTTGAAAGACATCTGGTTTGTATCTGATATTAACTTTTTGAAAATATGTTGCTATTGTCCAAACAATTAATTTCAGAATCTGATATTAACCGTTGCATGCCTTGTAATAAATCCTCTGTATGAATTAGAGCAGGTGCAATTCTGCCATCTAGTGACTTTGAGTTAAATATACATCTGTTTATTCCCAATTTTGCAAAACCCAGACATTGTAAAATTGGACTTATTATTGTAGAGAAAAATGAACAGTTCTGACAGATCCTGTATTCCATGATATACTAATATCAAGCCAATAATAGTGATGTTCGGATATTGATAGACACCTATATATGTTTTATATTTTTATAGCCAGGTTGTAGTTCCTTTAGAATAATTGTGAGGGCTGATAGCTTAATCAAGATCAGGGTAATAAACTTTATTTATTTGGCTGGCAAAGACTCTGATACATTATGTTATAAAATAAATTGGATTATAATATATTTGTCAAGAAATTATTCATATTTGTGATGTGGAACCAAAGCTTCTTGACTCAGATCTGTTCCCAGCTGATGTTCTCTAATGGTCTACTGTGGTAGATAGAGAACTGAATTAACACATAAAGGGCTTCAGGTTTTTTCTCATAGAGCAGGAGGGAAAAATCAAGCAAACATAAAACTTAAAGGAGACAAGGTAAATAATTGAATAACCCCTGCTTGGCCCATAGACACTGTCACTGTCATCCATACAGTAATGATTACTCAGCAGTAAATTCTGGCTGGTTTAAAGCTTGGTCAGAAGTACGTCCTGAGCTCTTGTCATTGAGCTGCTGTTTGCTCTAAACGTCTATTATTAAACCTTCTGTGTCCGGATGTTCTGCATCTTCTGTTGTTAAAAATAGGCCTGTGTGTGTGATCACAAAACTCAGTCCAGTGTTTGGCTTCAAATACTCAAGCTTTTATTTAGACTCTATAAAGTGTGGGCGGAGTTTCCGCTTCTGAGAAGATGAAACAGAAGTCATAGTAGCAGTGAACCATGTCTTCACTTTTGGCTATTGGTGGACAAATGCTGTGTGGGCAGGGAATGTTGTACAGGAATCTGACTAAAGAAACTTTTTTTAAGTTTTGAATGGCCTATGTATTTATTTTAGCAGTAAAAGTTGTATACAGTACATACAAAGCTTAGATCCTTCACTTTCTAGTAAAGACAGAAATAAATGTATTTACATAATTTACAAAAATCTGTAAGAAAATCTATTTTTTTAGATGTTGAAACCGAAAATAATCCCTTACAAAATTAAGAAAAAAAAGTTGTTTGAAATACTATTAATTATTTATAGAAACCTTCATTGAAAGGGTTCTAATGTTTTTCAACATGTGGCTGATTAAATATTTATAATAATAGAAACTTGGAGGAAAATATATGAAAAGCACTGGTAGAGTTTATATGTTTAAACTGTTTATCTTGATTTAAACAGGCCTTAAAGATGAAGATGTTTCAACACAATTCTTGTCTTAAAGAGAAATAATGAAAAAGAGAACTGTGATTATCATTATTGATGATGAAAGATCTTTACCATCCTGATTGTCATTACTGAAAGAAAGCTCTTGACTTTTTAAGTCATCATAAATTAACCAGCTCAAGTTCACAGCATTGACTGGAATAAATAAATAGGCTTTTAATAAGCTCTCCCTTCACTGAAGTGATGCGCTCATTTAGATTCTTTTCTCTCAGACACTGTCTGATTTTTGTTCAGACCATGTTGGGTTTTAGCCGTTTACAGCCCGTAACATTTTTCCAAATTAAGTCTTTACCCTAAGAGGAAATAAAAGCAGACATTTATCATTTATACTCTGCTCCAGAGCTGCTGACTTTGTTGCATCCACTTAATTTGGCTCTCAGTGATTGTGGTTCATTTTAATCCAGTTTGTTCCCTTCCTCCACTGAAACCCTCTGACACTGATGTCATTAATTGGAGTCCAGTTTTGAGCAGTTTCACTCTTGTTGGCCCCGGTCTCTCTCTTCCTCGCTTTGCCTCTTGCTGCATTCAATTACTGTGATTTTCACTTAGAATCTTTAAATACAGACCACACAGTGGTTTTTCACTCCACTGAGTTTGTAACTCTGCCCTCGGACTGCACACTCACCCATAGTGGTGACTTTAGAACAAACAGAATCTGAAATGGAACCCACAAAACTCAGTTTCTTTCATTTTATTTGGATCTAACAAGCTGTGAGCATCAGAACTATGATCACTTTTCTAGTATTTTTACTTTTTATGGATTTCATTACTATTTTTTAATCAACATTTCTAATCGCCAGTTGCAACAATTATTTTGTTCAACTAAGTTGCTCTAAATAATCAAGTAGCCTAAATGTACCACTTACAGTTTCTCAAATTTTGTTTTCTCTTATTCACTTTGGAAATGTATTAAATTGGTAAAACATTTTTCACATAATAAAGTTGGATTGACAGAACTTTATGTTCAAGGTCCAGTGTGTATGAATGTTCCTTAGATCAATCTATAGAAAATGTCAATGAAAGAGTAACTGCAGTACCTGTGTTCACCTGTAGTGATATTTTGCTTTTAAGCAGGAAGCCTTTTCAGCTCATTAGCGATGCCGGGTACACTTTGAAGGGTTCTTTTGCATAATTCAAGAGTAAACAAATGTTTATATTTTGAGAAACAATTGAGTCCTTTATTTTTCCCCATTGGGAAATTCTTTGTGTGATTGTATGCAGCGCAAACAAGCTGCCACTGGAGGCACCGTTGACTACATGGGTACTATGGCTCTTGAACTCAGGACTTTCTAAGTTCAAGGCAGTTGTGTAAGGCAGGCGTAAATACCACTGCACTATGAAACCACTATAAAAAGGTGAAATATTTGTTTGATAAAGTCAAACCGTTTTTCTAGACCCTGGTTTGACTAATATAGGAAATAGGAATACATTTAGAAATGTCTGTCAGCTGGATTTTAAGAAATAAATATTTGTATAGTTGTTGCATGTTTTGCTGCTGCTTTGCAGACAACTTTCCCAAAGGCAAGTTGCTCTGTGTTGCTCAGTTTGTTGGTGTTGGTTTTGGATTCTCTCTGTGCTGCTGTTTTAATGTCAGTGTGTGATGATATCTATTATCTGTGTGTGGCAAGATGTTATTATATAAGTTATTTGATCAAGGCTGTAATCATGTTGTATAAAAGTGTGAAGTGGAGTCAATTTTGCTTTAGATACTTGGTTCATGTCAGTGGAACGAATACAGAAGATGTTCCCAACATTTACACATAAACAGGGAAACATCTTACTATTGCACTAATGACCACAGGAGGGTGCACTATTTTTCAACGTGGTTATGCAATTGTTATTGTTGTGCAAAACCATAGACAAACTTTATATATAGTATATTAATTAGCTACTTTTGGTAATTTCTAGATCTTATTTGAACTATCTTCTAAAGCTATTTAAAATACTTTACAAACTGATTTACTAACTTAGTTAATTTTGAGTTCTGGACAATGTTATTATTGATTTGGTGAAATGCAACACCAATTTTGTGATTTTTCGTCACTTTGTGGAATCTTTATCATTTAATCAAGGATTTTGAAGTTGTTTTGCTGCTGCCACTATTGGATGCTAGAAACTGCAGTTGAGGTTTGGTTTGGCTTTGTGTCAAATTGTCACATGATTTATCACCTAAAAAGGTTTAATCTAGTGAAGTTGTTAGGCTACCAACATGGGAAGCACAGTTGTTGAAGGCAGAAATTTCTACACACCAACAAAATTATTATTCATCTGTCAGATTATTTATTTATTTAATTGTTCCTTTGTTAAAAGTCATTGACTACAGAGAGGGAAGCAGTTTTGTCTTGATGGCTGCTTCAGATTGCAGCATTCAGCTCCAGGGGATATTAATTCTTCTCCTCAGTACAATACTTGTATTATTCAAGCATTGATCACTTCCTCAGTGGAAGTGGAATTCATTCATACCATGTATCTCATACCCAAAGACCCCCCTGGTCTCCCTCAGTACTCAGCATTTCCTGCAAAGTTGAATCAGGCCACAGTTTCACCAGATGGAGCTTCATCTTCATCTTTTTTTAAGCGCCCAGACTTTGGCATCAGCAGTTAGAATGTGTCTTTGTTGGTTATCAATGAAGTCTCACTGCAAGAAAAACAAGTGTCATTACGGTGAATTGTTGTGGTTTAATGATATTAAAAAGAAATCAAGCAATTATATGCTTAAAATAAAATTCTCTGTTTTTTTTTTCTACAAAACCAAAAAAGTTCTGAGGATTGCTTGGTCATAAAGCAAGTGTGAAATAAGAATCCGAACCAATAGAGACTCAGCAGGGATAAACAAGTCAATACATCCAACTTCTCTCCTAGTATTGATTAACCAAAGATCAGCAGGGGAGCCGGCGATTCAGACTCCCCCATCACAGAGGAGAAACATTTTAAGTGTCTGTTTTTTTAGGCCAAACCAAAAGAAATTGATGGCTCCCCTGCTGCCATCTCCTACTGCTCAGCTCTGGCAGCACTTTTCTAATGTCACTATTCATGTCTGAGTGGGAACCTGAACACTGCCATAATTACTCCATCTCTGAAGCTCAACAATGGTCATTTTCATTGGGTGTCGTATATCTCTTGTCAGAATGGATTTGAAATTCATCACCGACCGTGCCCTTGCCCACGAGATGAAGAAAGTTACTGCAGCTATATTTCAGCCCAGTCCCAGTGGTTTAATCAGTGACACTCACCCAGGAAGTCACATGGTAGAATAATGAAATGCAAGGCATTATTTATTAGGACAACTCTCGTAAAGCAGCCTAACAACCTTAGCTGTAGTCATGAGGAAGTTTTCTTTTTTTTTTCCAAAGCCTATTAGAAAGATTTGTCCAGATCACACACAGAATAAAAGTCCATGCTATTAAGCAAGAAGCAGAGTCTGAATGTGAGCCTGATAATGTCTCTGACAGCAAAAGGAAAAAAGCGATTCTGAAAGAAAAATATCTGAGTATGTGACCAAGTACAGTACAGTAATAGGTAGTAATAAAATAAGCCATAACACAGCATCATTTGCCTCGAAAATATATTTAAGTTCTTAATGTTGTTGCTCACAGTAAAACTGATGACCTTTGTGGATCAGCATGTTCTTCTAAACAACTGATTGAAACCTGTGTAGCCTGGGAAAATACTTTGATGTTGTATTTTTGCTTAGGTTGTTTATGTGATTGCCTCGTAATTGTGAGTGTGCTGAGCACCAGATAATGAGAATGTAAACGAGCAAGCTGCCACGTTTGTTTGAATTATTGCTCATAAGACTAGTCACATCTTTTTTATGATATTCTGCAGCTTCCAGTGATTTCAAAAATTTTACGACTTAGTTTTTGTAAATTGTTAGACATAAATGAAATAACACATGCAGTATATCCAATAATTCCAATGTCTTTATACTTCTATAAACTCTCCTTGTTATTTAAATGCACTCTGACAAAACACCAACCTAAAGTCCAGCTTGTATTGTTGAAGCCCTTTCTCTAGTTATGACTAACATATGTTCTAGAATCAAGTGTCAGTTTCTTAGTTTTTAGTGCAAACTGCTGCATAAATTGGAATATTGATATCAAAATCTGTAATTGTGTGCCAAATCTTAATATCAGACATTCTAATTAAAAGTAAAACTTGAGTTAGCATCTTTTTTTTGCAATTAGTTGGACAAACTTAGATGTAATACCCAGGTACGGCTGGAGAGATTTGTTAAACCCGTAGAGCTCAGACTGAAATCCTTGGGATTTTTTCCATCACAATCTAAGAAATTGCAAAGACAGCTGTGACACCTGTGCCCCTTCTCATCCGCTACAGGTACGGACTCTGGCCAGGACGGACGAAGCCCGAGGTCTTCTGTGGTTGATGGAGGAGGAGGCTGTTCAGCCTGGAGGTTCAGAGGAGACCATGCTGGAGAGACTCTTCAGCTACTATGGATCAGCACAGGGAGAAAGCAAAAGTGAGGCTTCGTCACAAGGTCGGCAGTTGTGTCGTTGCTCCTCATGTCAGCGGAGAATTAATGAAAGTGTGTCCTCTGTGCTGCAGGTCCAAATCTACTGATGAGGGGAGATAAACCAAACCTCTTCCTCCTTGGTCACAGCCACGGGACAAACTGGGTGGAGTACGATGCTCAGGGCTGGTTGAGCCATGCCAAGCATAATCCTGCTTCTCAGAACGCCGCCATACTGTTGCAGGACTCACAGAAGTATGTGAACCTCTGTGGTTTTATTCTCCCTAATATAAAGTCATGTGTGTGATGATGACCCATTTATTCTTAAAAAGTAAAAATGGAATAAAGCATTCAAGGTTTAATGGAAAAAAAATGTATAGACAAAGGCAACTGGTGCCACTGCATGGAGTTTTATAAATATCAGATCACAGTAATTACTTGAAGCTTTTAATACTTCACTTTACTATAAATATTTGCTTCCTTGCTCCATAGAAAAAACATCAGCGGGCTGTTTATGAGTCGGGCCAGCGGCGCCACAGTGTTGTCGGGCTCCATTGCTGGTCTTGAGGGCAGCTCTCAGCTTGCTCTGCGACGAGCCACCAGCATGAGGAAAACCTTCACCACAGGTGTCGCTGCAGTAAAGAAAAAGAGCCTGTGCATCCAGATCAAACTCCAAGTGGTAAGAACATGAAAGTGCCCCAAATATATCACTGTAATAAAGCGATTTAAAAATAATCCAGCTGAAATAGAGCTTCTTTTTATTTTTTTTTACAAAATTTACGACGTAACCTTCCGTCTTTTCACAGGACGCTCTGATTGATATGGTGCGCCGCTCCAAAGTTCACTTCGTCCATTGCCTGCTCCCCAAAGCAGAGGCAGTTGGAGGAGGAAGTGAGCCCCGTGTGACGCACGGAGAGAACGCTGACTCAGGTCTCATGACTCTGGACGTAGGCCTCCTGAGAGCACAGCTGCGAGGGTCAAAACTGTTGGATGCTCTGCGCATATACAGACAAGGTATGAAAGTAGCTATGGAAAAAATCAGCAACCATTTAGGTAAATGACCAGTAAAGGAAATCTGACTATAGAACATTTTTTTTGTTTTGCATATAAGGATGAATTCTTTTTGTCTCTGGCAATAAAAAAAACTGATCAAACTGTTGCCTGCTGCCGTATCTCACTGTCTTTTTTTTTCTTTCTCCTATCTGCTCTTCTGCCATCTCTGCCCCCAGGTTACCCAGACCACATGGTGTTTTCCGAGTTTCGGCGGCGCTTTGATGTCCTGGCACCACATCTTTCAAAGAAACATGGGCGCCACTACATCGTGACGGATGAGAAGAGGGTGAGTTTTTGGGCAGAATTATGTCTTAAAACAGAAGAAGCCATCAACAAGCTAGATCTCAGCATCTTCCTCTGACCACTTACTATTATTTCCATACTGCAGTAGCAGAGTGACTGCTTCTGTGTGTTCCTTCTTGATGAACCACAGTGTGGTCAAGTCTGACAATTGTCTTTCTGTGCATTTCTCTGACAACAATGACTCTGTTATTTGGGAATAATTGTTTTTGTCTTTTGCATATAATTTTTTTTCAATACTTGAAGAATCTTTTTGTACTGACAGGGAGACAAAAGTATGAAATGCTTTTGCTCATGGTTGGTCCTTGGCCTATAAAATCAGACAGAAATTCTTGCATCTTCATCTTTGTGCACAATACAGAAAGAATTAGAGAAATACAATCACCTGAACCACCAGGAGTATTTCCAAAAGCAGAACCTGATGCTCCACAACACTAGTTTGAGAATTCTTATTGGCTTATAATATAATTACCATAATATACAGCTCTTTAAAATATTTTTTTACCCTGAATAAATATTTTGCCTTCATTTATCTTACAGTTTTACAACAATGTGATGGTTTAATGAGTGGGTCCTATTACCACACAAACATAAGTGAGTGTTTGCACATTGTTCTTTACCCTGGAACATGTAGAGGCAATTATGATCAATTTATGCAGAAAATCAGGTAATTACCTGATAAAGTCTATTTCCCACTGCATCACTTGATGTTGAGTTGGACATTCAGGTTATGTGTAAATAGATAAACTATCATTAGCATTAATTTCCACAGTGTAAAATACACAAGTTATCACGTATAATCACAACGCAATGTTGTACTGTAATCCAGTAAAGTTCTGACCCCCTAACATTTTTGTTAGATCTTTTTGTGCTCAGCAAACAAGAGTAATGGTTTATTTGGCATACATTCAATGCACAACAATTTGTATTGGTTATAGAATTTAGAGTGTGAGTCCTACTGTAGATCTTCCCAAAGAAGATGTTGCTGTGAGAGTTCATTCAAATCCACCTTTTCTCTGCTAACAAGCCTGAAAACCAGCCGCTCTGACCAGCGTCTCCAGAGAGAAACCCATTTCCCACGACATTGCTGTTGGTGTCTTTGTAGGACATGCACATAAGTCTTTGAGTTATATGGCACTGTTTTACTTTCTTATTCTCTAGTGTACAGTCGCATTAGTCAAAGCGTGAAAAAGGAGAACAGTTTGGTTTTAAACAAACTGAGCTCTCAGACGACTGTGATGACCTTCTCCAACAAGAGCTTCATAATTCACACCAAACAGTGCTGTTCATATAACAACACATTAATATTTTATAACTCGTGAAAATATTTATAAATATCTTCTCTATCCAGAAGAGTTAGGTGTAAAATATTAACATAATCTGGTCTGGTTCTTCTTGTGGCTGAATATTAATATGGCTGAATCCAGTCGGTTTTATTATGTGTTGTTAGAGAAAACCTGTTCAGATTTTTTTATTATTATGATAAGGGAATATATTTAATCACAACGCCAGGTTATGTCAGGTACAAAAGAAGCATTTTTTTAGTTGTTGCTCTGGCAGATGTTCCGCATCAGTTTTACAACATTTGTAACTATGTAATTATTAAAAGAAATGTATAACTGTACTGTATCTTTGCAATTCACGTTAACTCAGGTTGATGCGTTCATGGTTTTGACTAATGCTTGTATCACAAAATTCTACAGTTAATGTTTCTGACTTGCAGATCAAGGAAAAAGCATGGAAAACCATTAAGTGTCTGTTATCACCAAAAGGAAAGGTCCTAAAGTCACGAGTGCCAGATATAATGCAATATTGGTGGAATAAAAAAAAAAAAAAAAAAACACTGCAGGACTTCCCCCAGCGGTCTATTTGACTAATGCTTGTATCACAAAATTCTACAGTTAATGTTTCTGACTTGCAGATCAAGGAAAAAGCATGGAAAACCATTAAGTGTCTGTTATCACCAAAAGGAAAGGTCCTAAAGTCACGAGTGCCAGATATAATGCAATATTGGTGGAATAAAAAAAAAAAAAAAAAAAACACTGCAGGACTTCCCCCAGCGGTCTACGCCTCTAACAGAAGTAGCACTTCCTATCAAACATATCCTCTGTCCAAAGTCTCCATAAGAGGAGCATTGTCTCTGAAACTATATCTAATTATTGTCAAACACATTGCACACAAATGTCATCTAGTAGGTTAACATTTTTTCACATGTTTCAAGTTCAGCCAAATCCTTGAATGATACCTTTTAAGTCTCCAGATTTTCTTCACAAGGAAAATTTGTCAGGATATTAAAAATTCAACATCTGGATGTTTGGTAATTCATTCAACACATTTGACTTCCACCATGTGCAGAGAATCATTTCACCTCTTCTGCTCTTCTCTCTCTGCTGTCCTCTCCCTGCTCCAAGAGCGCTCTTGTGTGTAATTAATTATGATTGCATGGGCTGGCAGCATACGGCTACTGTACTGATTAATTACCAGCAGTGGGAAGAGCTTTTTTTTTTTCCTCCACACTCGTCTTCCCTCCTTTCCCATTTCCCTTGTCTCTCTTCACTTTTTTCCTCGTCTCATTATCTTTCCATTCCTTTTTGTTGCAGGCATCAGAACAGTTTAGGAACATCCCTGAGCCTATGATTAATGTCTTCTCCACGTTGTGTTCAGGCACAATATTGCTGCGTGATTAGCTTTTATGAGTAGGAGGTGGGGCTGCTGGAGGTAAAGCATCTCCACATGAATGCCCACTGGGCCTCATGTGAAAGAGTTTTTGTGTCAGAGATGTTATAGAATTTTTTCCCCTTACAATAATGAATCTAATGGCTGAGTGCCTACCTGATCGCCTGGATTACTCAAATATGCGCTTATAAAATGAATGGCCACTGTCAACAGAGGAGGTCTTAACAAAGTGATTGTATAGATCAGTGGAAAATCTCTTTCCACATAAAAAAAGCAATACAATGTCCATGAAGTTTTTTTTAGAATGGGTTAAAAGTTAGGTTCTTTTAATTGACTGACTGTTCATTACTGGTCAGATGTTGAAACTAAGCAAAATAAAATAAATAAAAAGATAGAAACTAAAATTGTCCACTCAGACTGAGTCAGTGTTTTCATACTGATCTTAAGAAATAAGAAATACAACCATTTTTTTTTCTTGGAGTTGACATTTGTATGATCTCAAAAAAAGCCCAGTCTATTTGCCAAACATTAACATTCAGCTGTTCACACTTGGACTTTGCTCGCTCTGACACAGCAAGGTTTTGCTGTTGGAAATGTCCTTTTACCTTTTGGGCTTTTTCTGTGTTCCAGTTCGGTGACTTCACTTGTTTCCCCTTGATTTTTCAGTAAAAGTTCTAGTTCTGTCACTTCTCTGTTGTGGTTGTGTACTTTACTGCCATATCTGCCATTTTACTGCCTACAGACTATTCTGAGACCGGAAACATTAAATTTCAACGTCTATGATGATATTTACTTCTGTGTTCTGATGAAAGTTCTTTTAAGTTCTCTTTTTGTAAAGACAGAGGAAATCACTGAGAAGGATGATGAAGTGTGAGATTTTTAAAAGCATTATTTTTAATTTCAAACATCAGGCAATCACACTCTGAAGTTTCCCCAACATTCTGTGCCTTTATAATTAACATTAGTGTTTAGAATGGAGGTAATAAAAATGAATTCAACATGCTTGGCATTGGTCAACCTAAATACAATTTTTTAAAAACAATTTATTTTGATCATATTTAAATTCTGTCATACGTTTGTTGGGAATGCAGTGTTTTTATTAAATATATGCAGACATGAATTGTTGTAGTGAGTGTAAATCAGCAAAGAGCTCACCTACATATTAATATTTAAAAAGCTTAAGGTTTGAGTTGAATACACTGATTTAATGTCATTGTTTCAATTTTTATTTTTTTATTTTCCTAAAGTGTATTTTTGATCAGAGCAATCATTAAGTTGAATATAGGTAAATTTTTCTTAATTGATTATCTTTTGTTGTGAATTGCTCATTTAGACATGCCAGGCTGACAATGAGTCTCACTGCCAGCCTTTGGTTGTGTTCAGTCTGTGTTCTGAAGGTCGGGAGGACAAAACAGATGAATCCTTTGAGGCAGAAAAGACCCAGGGAGTGTGTCAGTTGGTCCTGAATCGTGCTTTTAGCTTCCTTGAGGCGATCCAAAGGGAGGTTTGACACTCTGTCTCTATTAGCTGTTGTTCAGGAGGAATAGAGGTTTTTTGTTACTGCGCCAAGCCTTTCCTCCACTGGGCAACCAGGTCATGTGATCATGCTGAGGTCTGGGGCCCTGAACAAACTTGAGTTGTTTTTGTTTACCTGCTTACCGAGTGTTTGTTTTGTTGGTTTCCAGGCCGTGCAGGAGTTGCTGGAGTCCTTGGAGCTTGAGAAGAGCAACTACCACATGGGGCTGAGTCGGGTGAGTGGAGTCAGGATTCAGTAATATGTGTATTGTTGTTTACATGCGTTAGGTTTGTTCATTAAGCTTTTAAGAAGGCGCTGTTTGTGTTTTTAGAATCTATGAATTAAAACCAAAGTCACTGCACCAATTCGTTTTTTTAATGTTATTTTTTCCATTCATTTTTTGTTTTAATAATAATAATAATTATTGTTATTATTATACTTATATTGGAGGTGGTTGTTAGATCACTTCAACAAACTTGGAAAATCCACTTCATAGCAATTCAGCATCAGCCCCTCATCCTGACAAGATAGTCAGGTCTTTTGTTCTGCCCCTAACAGATGCCCTGGTGTCTTGTCATTCGGTGGATGTTGCACCCTCTGTCGCACTGATTTTTACCACAATCTTTTTCATTCTTTTCAACTACCGCTCTAGCAGGAGGTGTGGTAGCTTTCAAGCATCAATGCTGTTTTGTTCCCACTCAGTGACAGGTCTTAACTCTCATTCTCACCTTGTGTATTCCTGCTGCGTATTGTTTGGGCAGGGACTGATCTCTGTGACTCTCACAGTCTGCGACCCCTGGCAAGCTGCAGTCAGATAGTGCTCTAATAACAGCAGCTCTCTCAGATTAAAAAAAATAAAATACCCCAGGTAATTACAGACTGATAGTTTTGTTAATTAGATCTGTACATGTCTGAGGAATAAAGAACAATTTGGCCTTTAACAGCTGGGTAAATAAGTTTGTTGGCAGTAATGTAACCCTAACCCTCTGTGTTGGGTTGTCAATAACGGAGGTATAATGTCAATTTTACATCGTGTTGATTTTTTTTCTTTTTGTTTTTCTGTTGTTCATATAACAAGGGTCAAAGTCTATCTGACCCACTTGTGTGGGAGTTATGGGTTTCCAACCCACACACTAATTGTGCATAATGCATTATGGAAAACGATTAGCTCAGAATAAGTGCACAGAGTAAGTTGAATACAGCCTTGACACCTGTATTGTAAAGGCTTTTAGAAAAAAAATAATAATTACAAACTGTGACTTAAATATAAAATATTTTTCCATGAAAAACAGGCTGAGATTCAGGCTGAAGGTGAGGCTCAGTGCAGACAGGCTCTTTGTCAGAGACGCCCTCAGACACATGAATACACGCTGCCTGTCCAGTGGAACATGCAGTGCTTTCAGCTATTTTTGTTCTTTACTTCTGCAGTGGTGAATGAAGCATTATTAAAGTGTCGCCCATATCAGACAGAATGTGGACCACCACCTCTCACTGCCAAACCACCTCCCATGCTTCACTGCCAACTTGTATGTGGCTCTCTGCCTGGTATCATTTAAACCACCCCTGCAGTGACAAATGAGTCTCAGAGGAGAACAGCAGTGGTCCTCAGATGCTTTCCCTCCTCCCTGGTTTGACATCTTTTGAAAATTTATTTATATTGCTTGTATCGTGCTGGTTCTGTGGAGGAAATATGAGTCTTTTCTGTTTGGAGAGCTGTTTCTAAACTGTGCTTTCAGAAAGGTTACCTGTTCACAAAAAGTAAAAGTAAAAAATGGTCACAAACAGATATATATACACACAGTCAAATTAGGGATGTTACTAGTTGGATATTAGCATGTTATTTAATAGCTGTCTGATACATTATTGGCTTTTCTCTCTGATAATGAAAACTAATTTATTGCCCAAGTTTTCCCAAATGAAATGTGACCTGAAAAAATAATTTTGGGAAGATATTGTCTGGATATGAAGGATGGTAACTAGAGGGCAGCTCACTGAATAAATCTCATACCGTTTGCAAAGAATCATTAATATTACCGTGCCCTCAGTGGTATTGGATATTATCAGAATGTGTTTGGAAAGTATTGCTATATTGGATATTGACTAACACGGTGATATTGGGCATATCTGATAAAAATAAAAATGTTAGAAACCATCTAACCTCAGTTACCTTTGTTTTTAGGACTTGGGAATAAATGTCATTCAAAAGATGCCCAGAGGCACAGTTATTATTTTAAAGTTGTAAGAGTAACCGTGTACATTGTATCAAGCAACTTTTTCCTTTATCCTTTGCGTAGCCAGTCCATTGAAATTTCTCTAAAGAACATTGTGCTGAAGGACAAAGCCTCACACAAACTCCTTGATGAATCCAGTCATATTAAAAATAACCCTCCTGGCTCATTAAGAGCAGAGCAAATGTGCTTTTTCTTTAGATTCAGTATAAGCCATGAAAAGATGGAGGCATTGTGGTGGAGGTCCTGTGAGGGGCTCTAATGAAAGTGTGTTCTTATTGGTATTCAGCCCGGCTGCTCTTATTTGGATCATAAATGATATGATGCAAAACAGCAGAAAAACTTTGGAAACAGTTCAAATAGAAATAAGATTTTCCTTAACAGAATACACAGCACATGCCTGGTACTGGGGGTGAATGTGTGTGCCACAAATTCTGGTTCATTTATTCCTTTTCATACCGTCCATATGTTCAGATTTAACAAGGCTTAAAAATGCAAATGATTGGCCTTTTCATGTTAACTTTATCAAAATAAGGCTGTCAATGTCAATTGATCAGCAAGATCAAGATCTTGTTACTAATTAAGACATATCAATATTCTTTAATACAAAAAAAAACAAGTGTGGTTATATATCTGTGCTGCCGCGGTCTCTAAACGCAGGCTGAACTTGCTATTTGCAAGATGCTATTTGACGAGTTAAAGAATGAAAAAATATACAAATTTATATCAAATTTAAACTGATTAATTTCAACAAAATAATGATTGTAATTAATTTGTTAATTTTGACACCAATTAGTTTAATACATTTCAGGATTGTCAATTCAGGACACTGCATTATCATTACTTTTTCTGCATCTGGGATTTCATTCAAACTTTTTACTTGCAGTCACAGAAACTTAGATGTATTAAAAGTTTCTGCAAAAAGTTCCAGGTCTTTCTTCAGCTAGGTAGGAGTCCCTATAGGCTTCAATCTTTTTTTGCTAGTCATTAGAATTTTTAAAGTTTCATGTGTCCTCTCTATGTGAGAAGCTATACTCTCTGTGTGTCCTCTACCTAAAAAGAGAAGAAATGTGTGTGACTTTGACTGCAACCTTTCTTCTCCACCTGCAGGTCTTCTTCAGAGCGGGGACTCTTTCCAAGCTGGAGGAGCAGCGTGACGTTAAGACCAGGAGGAACATCTCTCTGTTCCAGGCTGCCTGCAGGGGATACTTGGCCCGACAGGCCTTCAAGAAGAGGAAGGTAAGACTGAAGAACACAGTAGGGAAGGAACAGATCTTGGGGCTACATTATGACGGTTCGTTGTTCTGATTCAAAGCATTTGACCTCTTTTAAATATTACAATAAGAACTGTTATATGAAATAAATTACATATTAATGTATTATCGTCTGTTTTTACTTATTTGAGTTAGGTTCTAATGATGATAATAAAAAAAACAACACACAGGCATAATGAAGGTGGATTGATGAAGTTGAATTTCATTTTCTAGAATTATTTTAATGTATAAACCTCGTGAAAAGACAGAAGCAGTGGAGAGTGGTTAGTGCGTCTGCCTTACAACAGAAAGACCACTATGTCACTGGATCATATTTGCGTGTTTTGTTGTGTGTTTTCATTTTCCTACTGCAGTTCAATACAGGTCTGTGTGACTGGTGACTCCGCACTGGAGATCAAACAAATAACAATTGAAAAACGTAATATTTTATATATGTTAATATTGAGATTGTGCCTGGTTGCGGTGCTGTCCATAATCTTTTCTTCTCTTCTTTAAAGCAGTTGTTGTGTTTCAAACACTGCGTGTCAAATACAAAGTAAAATCTATTGTCTTGGTTGTTATGGATACATCATAACGTAGAGTCTATGAGCTGCAAATCGTACTGTTGCTGCCACCATCCCAGTATTAAAGGAAGAGAAAGTAAGGAATATCAACAAGGTTCGTGTTTGTTTTGGTGTCACGTTCTCTCAATACTTCGCAGTTTAGCTTCAACATCAAGTTTAAAAGTGTACATAGTGATGTCCCATTAACTGTGAGTGAAAAATGTAATTAATTGTATTACTGCAAAACCTGGTTCTAATTCTTCTTTGCAGTGGTTGTGCAGAGGTAAAACAGAGATGCAGCTATGGTGGCATTTAGATTCCTAATGAACTCCTAGTTAATACTCATCTATTTGCAGCCTCAGGAATTGACTTGATGCATCTTGAGAAACAGAATGTAGTGTTGGCAATATTAAGATGATTTCCTTGGAGATAAGCTTCTGCTACCTCATTTATTTCCTCCTGGCTCTTTGTCGCCCTCACCAACCCCAGTTCTCCTTCTGCTTTGGAACCACACACATTCTGAACTTTATTATTTTTTTCTCCCTAGTGATCAACTGTCAGTCTGCCATAGCAGGCTTGAATAACTGTATGGAGAAGCTGTCTTCCAGCGTCTCCAGTCCTGACTCTGCCCACCATAAGTCTACATGTGAACACTTGATAGCAGGCTCCACTGACCTCTGGGCAAATTGGATATTTTGTAGAATTATTCCACAGAAATGAAGTCTGGATGTTTCAGTAGCATTTCTAACACCTACTTGTAATTGCATTGGATTTTTTTTCCTTCTCCTTATAAAGGGGAATGTGAACAGTTTTAGCCAGAGTCAGATTTACACTTTCAGTCGTGAAGATCAAGTTTTTTTTTGCCAAAACCTGTCACTGAATATAACCACCCTGAATGATGGCAGCAGAGTGTTCTCCTTAATGGAAACTGCCAGAGCAGACATTCCTGCTTCTGACATCTTTTACTTCCTGGTCCATCGCTGAATTTAACATGAATGCAAGTGGGCAGAACCTACTGTACATGACAAAATCTTTCCAGAGGAATCATCTCCACTCACGTTCTTCCATCATGGTCATTTGCTAACATTACAAACATGTTACAAGCCTTATTAGAAAGTCTAAACGTTAATTATTATGTTGCGTATCTCTTTCCACCACAGCAACATTTTTGGCTAAACTTCACTTTACTTTAAGGTCCTTTTGGATGAACTTTGAAATTCTTTCCACTTTACTCGGCGCTGCCATGCAGGAGCTGGACACAATCTTCGCTTTTCAGCAAGTACAACTGTGCTTGACAGAATTGCGCTACATCATCTGCAGAGCTTGAGTGACAGACCAGACTGTGAAATGGTAGCTCAGCTTGTTTTAGAACCTGCACCTGCATAGATTGACAATGATGGTGTATTATGTAAACACTGAATAATGTTTTTCCTCATCAATTATTCATTATCTCACACAGCCGCAACCCACTCATGTTTAATCAGAGTAATTAATTTCTCTGATCTGTTCCAGGGTTAATCATGTGCTCGCAGGTGTAACTGGAGAGAAAAACAAGGCTGTCGAAAGTGCTGGTGTCTAAACTAACTTCCCTCTGAATTTAACACCTTATATATACAGTATATATAAATAACCAGGTAATTCAGAGAGCAGTTGTTGCCTTCGACCCCCTTTGTGCTTTATTAGGACCCATTAAGTAACTAAATCAGAATTGCAGCATGTCAGGAAAAACCATGTCTTATGCATCAGCAATGTACAGTATCTGTAAAGTGTCTGGACATCCATCAGCAGAAAGAGCAGAGTAATAATAAAGAAAAAAAAACTAAATAGGTGCGATCTGCTGTTTATTGGGTTAAAAGTTTGAACCAGAAGATAAGGTGCAAAAAGAGAATCAACCAAGGCGTCTGTTTTAGCAACAAAGAAAGTTGCAGCCAGTTTTTTTTTTTTTACTTTGATAAGATACTCGTCTTAAAAGCCTGACCTAAGAGTAAAGGTTTGTATGTACATCACTGTATCACAGGTTAAGGTGATGACACATCATTTAAAATTACACACACTATCATCTTTTCTTCTTATTAGAAATCTATAAAACCATATATTAAAAAAACAGATTATAAATGTAATAAACCTAACCCAACAAAGTCACCAAAGTGTCACGACCGAGCCACGGCTCCTGGCTCTTAGAATGACAGTTCAATGGCCCTGACTGAACATCTGAAGGAGAATGTGGTTGATGTCCTTCAGAGAATGAGGGTTTGAACTGTAAAAAGATGTCAGAGCTCTCACACTTTGATTCCACTGCTCTGAGAAATGTTGAGGAGAACTGTGAAGAAGACCACAGGATTCAAAATCATACAAAAAAAACTTTTAAGGAACGTCTCAAAGAAAGTTAAAGTCTTTTTGACTGAATGAATAGCAGAAAATATGAAGGAAGAAAAAATATCATTTGAATAAGTGCTGGTGATTGGCATTAAGACCTGTAAAAAGACACATTTAGAAACTACTATAAATATTTTATATACTGTTATTTTCTTTGGACCATAAGGCACTTTTAAAAACCCATAATTCACACACAACTGTGCGCCTTACAATGTGGTGCTTCTCATGTGTGAATTTTGCTGTAGTGACTTCAAACAACACTTACAACTTTGCTAAGATACAAAGACTCGCTGCTTGTTGTTTTGTCAGAGAATGACAGCTACTGTAGTCAGGAGCCTCATAGAGTAATACTGTACTACACTGTGTTTGGACTCATTCTTCATTTTGTACCTATGACATGGCACCAGTTAGGAGGCATGTTTTTGTAGCAGATTTCACCGAGACCCACTGTGATGACAACAAGGTGGAAATGAGCGTTTCAATGTCATTGCCTGCAATGTCCTGTGACAAATGAAGCTCCTTGATTCTTCTTCTTCTTCTTCTTGATTCTTGAGCATACTTGGCGTCAAGCATGTTAAACTAAGGCACTAGAGATTTCTTCTGGAGTTAAAGTCAGTTCCACTTACCTCACTGTTTTGTGTGGCCTACTGGGCCTTAGAATCTGGTGCACCTCATGGTCTGAAAATATGATAGATATTTACTGAGATAAGAAGGACAGTTGAACTGTGAACACCTATAATCAGAACTAAATCAGTGTCTCCAGTGTGGATTGGTTGATATCAGTCCTGAACATAGTCTGTGTTGTAATTTCCTATTGTTTTTGGCACTGGAGGTCTTAGGGTTAGGGTTATCAGGCACATACTATCTCACTGGCTTGAATCCCTGCTCTAACATGTTGGTTTGCAAGTGCATTATATCATTAATATGCTCAGTGAAGACTATCCTGGCTTTTTAGCTTTATTGGATGCTTCACAGTCAACTGAAATGAGGTTCAAACCCAAGGAGAGTCACTTTTATTGTAGCCAAATGAGCTTTTTGGATGCTTTACAAGTTGCCCTTGTAGAGGACTTTGCAATTTTCATGTGTGTGTGTGTGTGTGTGTGTGTGTGTGTGTGTGTGTGCACGCGCTTGTATGTGTGTGTTCCAGCAGTTTGAACCTGACAAGTGGAAAACACAGCTGCCGTACACTGACTGCCTCTTAAAATGTCAGCAGGAATCTCTCTCTCTCTCTCTCTCTCTTTCTCTCTCTCTCTCTTTCTCTCTCTCTCTCTCTCCCTGTCTCTCTCTCCCTGTCTCTCTCTCCGCCCCCTCTCCTCCCTCCCCCAATCTCCTATCTGTCACTTCAGAAAACTTTAGACGTCACATTTGTGAGTTATTTGTTGTGAACACAGATAATTTGGTGCCTGCCTCTTATATATGTGTGGTGCATGTCTGTGCAGTTGTTTGTGTATGTGTGTGTTTCACAGAGGTGGGGGGGCTGCCAGCTGAAATTGCTTTTCAAGGGCATTTGGGTTTCATTTCACTACTCAATCTCCCCTGAAGGTCTCAGTATCAGCCTTCTTTCCTCACAGTAAATCCTGATCTATGGAAATTCATGGCATTTGTAATTTTAGTAACTTCTAGTGAAAATTAATGTATGATAAAGGCTGAGCCAACAAAAAAAAAAAATCAGCATGCTCCTAATTCTTCATTCAATCACGCTGATGTTCAATTATACTGTGTCTACAACCTAATTCTTGACCCACATCTGGACATCCTTTGGTCAGTCTTATCTTGCCCTGCCCTCGTGCTCCACACCTGCTGGTTAGATTTACTTACATAGTGTTAATCCCATGATTCCATCAGTCTTGCTGTCTGGTTTCTGAAATACAGAAACACATGAATGAATTTGGATTCTTGCCTTACATTCACCTGTAGAAACACGATAACAGCTTTCTATTGTTAGCATCTCTGGCAATCACAATCTCTAATGCACGTGCACAGAATTAAATCGACTGAGATCATAACTCCACTTCTTTCCTGTCACCAAGCCTCTAGATTTCATTGTACTTTTACCTTATCTCACCTTGAAGACTAAAAATACTTACTATTATCTTCAGGCTCATATCATATCATGTAAGTCAACAGAATAAAAGTGATGCATTTTAATGCATCTGCTTTCAATGAATATGCCAGCGTTGGACATTATCTTTTTTTAGCTGATGCTGTAATGTTGTGTAGTCAAAGCCTGGCAGCTAAATATAGGATCTTCCCTTTTGATGGGTCTTTGTGTGCCAGACATGTGTCTGTTGAAAGTAAAGTAGTAGCACGAGCCTATTTTCTTGACTCAAAGCCAATTCTGAAGAGTTTTTTTTTATCTGGTGAGGAATCCGCCCTTCTGTCTTTGCACAATTAAGTTCAGTGTGGAGGCGCTGCATTAACATGGCCGGCCTGACAGCTCCCAGGAGAGAAAGGAAGCATCTGGACGGGAGTAGGTGGCGGTATAGATTATAAACTTTGCCTTTTACATGGAACAGATGGAGCAAAGTAATTGTCAAACACATAGATACCAGTGGTAGGTTCTCTGTTCTTTAATGCCTTTCAGAGTGGGCTGATATATTAAACATCATATATCCTGTTTCAAGTCATTTTATATGTTTATTCATGTTTGTTGTTGAGGCTTTCAGTGTTAACACATCTACAACAAGGGCTTAAAAACAAAATGTTAGTCTGTTTGAGCAAATAACATCAAGTTTCCCCCACTGCGGTACACAAGGGAAAATAATTTATATTGAATACATTTAATTTACTATTGAAAAAGGGTTACGCTGCAAGTTTTTTACTTTTTAAAATGCTAGTTTTTGTAAAGCCCTGCTTTTTATTGTTGATTGGTTGATGAAATATAACTCAACAATACCTCTTAATGTAATAGGTTTTCTGGTCATTACCTCAATTTATGGGATTTATTTATTTCAGGCCATTTTCTGTAAGTGTTTTATTTTTTTATGTCAAGGTTTATCAAAATGAACTAGGGTTTTATTTTCAAAAATGTCAATTTTATTTCTTCCTGTTGGTAGGTTTAGTGATAAACAGCCATACAAAAATGTTCATTTAAATATTCGTGGCTTGTCTTCTATCACAGCCCAAGTTCAATTAATCCCGTCCTTCATCTCATCTGCTTGTCTGCCCCGGAGATTCACCTTATCCCCTTCAAAGTCTCCCCCCCTGCCAGGGGAGCAGTTTTCAAAGCACTCCAGAAAATAAATGAGAAGGATTTTTTTTAAGAAAGAAAAGGAAGGCTTGGAGAAAGAGAGTCTGTGCCTCTCCACGCGGGAATAGACAAATAGAGAAAGCTCCTCTGGCTGCTTTGAGGCCCTGCAGTCTGTCGCTCCTCTGCCTCTTTCTCTTTGTTGTCATGGGGAACAGTTGAGAGTGGAAAAGCATGGGGGATTCAGCTACCAGCCAGTAAACAATGAATCTAATTAAATATTTTCCTTAAGGCAGAAAACAGTAACCTGGTTACTACATTGCATAAATACTCAACCTATCTTCATTCTGTTTGTGCATGTAAATAAACTAAGAACCGCTGTTTCTGTCCCCTTTCACTTTGCATCTCTGGATACCAGGCACTGAATACACAGCTTAGATCAATATCCCTCCCTATGAAACATTCTTACTCTGTCCATCAGTTTATTCCTACATATTTTTGACCAAATTTTGTGCCTGTCAGAAATAAAATAACACCACAACTGAAGTAGACCAAGTCGGAGATACAGTGAGATGTTTTCTGAAGGTGGAGGTGCCACTGAAGTTTGGATTGTTACTACTTCTTACTGACAGATGGAGGAACATTTTAAATTTGAGCAAGATTCCTCTGGTGCACCTGCTGTGTAACAATATGGTGATGTTTATTCAGAGGACGGAATCAAACCACAAACTCAGGTTTAATTCAGGTTTTTGTAGTGAAACAAGACTTTTAAAAATGAACAGCATCTGCTGTGGTAATCCAGAAAATCTGTCAAAATGAGAGAATGTAACGATAGATTCCAAAGTAAATCTATTTAATCTGTGAGACCGGGGTTTGGCATAAATATGACTCAGAGTACAATGTACTTTGTCAAACGATGTCAGCCAGGACACTTTGGTCCTAGAGGCTACTTTAACACCTCCCATGTATCTGGTGATTAACAATATTATTATGTGAACACAGTTCAGTATTAGCTACAACCTGATGTCAAGAGCCTGGCAGTGAATGAGAAGCCGTACTTTTTGTTTTCAAGCTTTTTCCATTTGTTTTATGAGAGAAAACCAACAACATTTTGCCTTCACTTTGTTTCAATCTTGAAAAGATAAACATGACAAATAAGTTTTGTTCTCTGGGTTATGTAATAAATAATAGCTGGGAATATTTACTTTTTCTTGAAAATCTCATTCCCGCTGACAACCTCTATATATTCTTCTTATGAGATTTTGAATTCCCAGTGCCTGTGATTGATGGTGTGGTGTAGAAGCACAAAGGCCACGTCCTCATCCATCTTGTCTTCTTCCACCAACTCATGTTGTGGCCACTCGTGTGTTTCTGTGACAGATTCAGGATCTGGCCATCCGCTGCATCCAGAAGAACATTAAGAAAAATCGAGGTGTCAAAGATTGGCCGTGGTGGAAGCTCTTCACCACGGTCAGACCCCTGATAGAAGTGCAGCTCACTGAGGAGCAGATCCGAGGAAAAGACGTAAGTATGAAAAGACAGCAATACACAACCTCTGAGAGCAGGAATTATTTTGTGATCCTGAAAAAGCAACCAAACAGCTAATGACGTTCTGACCTTTGGTTCCAATTATAACACAATTAAACAACAGACTTTTGATATGATCTGTTGGATATGATGTAGAAACAACAAGAACTCTGTTTAATATTTAGAAAACAAAAAAGCATATTCATTCAATTTGGAAAAGTCTCATCACACTGTAGATAAAATGCAACAATGAGTGAAAGAAAAACAAACACAAAATATGACAATAATGTTGTTCCTCTTCTCCTTCAGGAAGAAATCCAGCAGCTGAAGCAGAAGCTGGAGAAGGTGGAGAAGGAGAGAAACGAGCTGCGGCTCAACAGTGACCGCCTGGAGAGTCGGGTAAATACAGAGGAGTAAACGCATGTTTAATAAACTTGGACAAATACAAACACACATTTCTGATCCTTAAAACTACACACACACACAATTAATTGGATTTGTGACACCAATGAAATATTTAAATTCTGAATGATATTGTTTGACCCTCCTGTGTACCCTCACAGATTAGCAATATACTATAATGTGATATGTATCATATGTGTATTCACTCAGATCACTGAGCTGTCATCAGAGCTGGCTGATGAGAGAAACACAGGAGAGTCGGCCTCCCAGCTGCTGGAGACAGAAACCTCTGAGAGACTGCGACTAGAGCGGGACATGAAGGACTTACAGGTAGACACACACACACACACATGCTCATGCAGTGATGGCTGAAAATGTGAAGTCATATTGTCAGGCCATTCCTTTCCCCTTGTCCTCCCCCCTGCTCTCTCCATTCACTTTGTTCACTGTTTGACATTTTTGACTGATGATTTATCCAGAAATTCTTCCAGTGAATGCACAGATAGATGGGATTCATGCTGCGTGCAAATGGCTTAGCTTTTAGAAAGAAAAGGTGACGTTCAGGTGAACAAGGGCAAATTCAATCTCTTTCAGGACACGTTTGCAGGACTTGGCTCAGTGCTTTGTGTAAGTCCTGGTGAAGACTAGACCTGCTAATGTTGTTCTGTTTAGTTATGGTAAACCAGGTGCAATGATGAAGCCGTTCAACAGTTTCTGGGGTTTGTTCTAAACCAGTGGTGCCCAAACTTTTTAGACCGAGGTACAGTCTCCTGGTAGTGGCACCTAGTGCAGACTGGTATATTACACCATCCAAACTCTATTAGACTTTATTCTGTTAGTATTGTTTTAAACATTGTCAGATTATTTCATGAAAAAGTAAAAGTATATCAGTCATTTTTTAATGAATTATCAGTACTTGTGTGTCCCACTTTGGGACCAAGGGTTGGGGAAGCCTGTTCTAAATGGCACATTAAGAATTAGTGTACAGTATAGTTCAGATGTTTAAGCATGATCAGACAGACATGATCCCTAAGAGACCGAGGCTAGGGCATCAGCCTCAACAGTATAATTGTCTTTAACAAGCAAATGAAATCCTATAAAACCTAAAATAACACATCATTTTAGTGTGTTCCACGTGTTGTGTAAGGTTGTATACATAAACTCTACACAGTTTCTGTGTGTCTCCCATGATGTCAAATGTCTGCTCTGTTCTGATTACTTAGCATGGATACTTTCCTTCTGGAAATCTACATACAGTATATTTTCTTCTCAAACCAAAAGAAAGGCTTGGAGTGCTACAAAAGCCCAATCCCAGACTTCTGCATCTTTATTCCACTGAGCTGATCTGCCTTTTGATGTCATTATCTGAAGAAAACCATGAAGCTATCTGAGGCTGTTTTGGCTGTTTTCACTCTGGATAAGTAGTATTGACCAGTACACAGGGCCTATTTAGGGGCAACAAAACAAACTATTTAACTTCTTATCTCCACAAAAACAAGCTTTGACCTGAATCAGCACAGTTTTGCTTCCCAAACTTTGTCTGAAGTTGAGTCGGAAGCGGTGTGCACGTTGAATTGCACTTGACAGGTCTATTATTTATAGTGTTGACTTTTTGAGGAGACGCACCATTGTATTAGCAAAATAAATGACTCAGCCGTTTGCTGAAAGTTCATGTTTTTTTCAGTTCCACCTCAAATTTATCTTCTGTTATAAACGTATCTACCACGTTTTTCTTTCTTGTTGTTGCAGCAGCAACAATTTCATATTCATTTCATCCAAAGAATTGAGGTGTGAGGTACTTTTGGTTCAGACTGTGGAGACAGAATGTGTTCACATTGTGCTGGAAACTTTGTCATCTGTCTTACCCACCAGGCCAAGTTTGACACGATGAAGAAACAGATGGAGTCCATGGAGATGGAGGTGATGGAAGCTCGGCTCATCCGGGCGTCTGAACTCAACGGAGAGATGGAGGATGATGACACAGGTCATACACACGTTGCAACCATCTCCTGTTCCCTACACATTCCTACTACTACTACAGTACTACTACTAAATCATTTATACCGCAGTACAAGCAACAGGAAGACCTGACAAATACTTTCTAAAGACCACAGCAACCACCCTAATATACTTACTCAACACCTCAAAGGTTTTATTCAAAGAATATTTTTTTAACATAAGAATGTCATATCTCTCACTATACCCTAATGTAAATGTGGTGATATTTTTCTATAATCTGATAATTATAAACACAATTTATTTACACTTGTAATCAGTAATTGATCAGTGTTTATTACATGTACGTTTAAACAGAACTAAGTAAAATCACATCAGATCAGAGAAAAAAACAAGTATTTTAAGCATCAAGGAAAATTTTATGAAAAGCTCTGGTCTAAAAAAAAATACATGTCTGTCAAGTAGACTCTACAAAGGGAGCAATAAGTCTTTTTTTCTCTAAAAATGACCCAAAACATTATTTCTTCAACTAAATCACTCTTGACGAAATATTCAGGATGTTGCGACCCACATTCATAAACTTATATCATTCTCTTTTTTGCATCCTCATATTTTCCATTTTATCACGCTGGCATCATCTTTTATAGCTCAAGTCATTTGTTGCAGATCTATTATCATGACACAAGTTGTCTGATATTTTATTTATTAAAATCCCTGAGCTATTTTTATCACTGTTAAAAAATGCATTTCACTGTCATAGAGCTGGTTAAATATGAAAGAATGAGGAAGTGTGAACATGTCGCTCTGACAGGAGGAGAGTGGAGGCTGAAGTACGAACGAGCCATCAGGGAGATAGAGTTCACCAAGAAGAGGCTGCAGCAGGAGTTTGATGACAAGCTGGAGGTGGAGCAGCAGAACAAGAGGCAGCTGGACAGGAGGGTCAGTGGACACACGCTGCACACACACACTGTACACCCCAATAATCTGCCTCCATCAAATGGGCGGAAAAAATGCACCAACTATACAGTATATCTCTATGTTTGTGTATATGTATTATATTAACCTTCTGCTTTGTGGAGTTTATGTATTTATATGTGGGTCTGTATGTGAGATGTATAAAAATGTCAGCTGACTAATATTGTCCGCCCAACATTAGCATAGTTAACATCTATTGCATTGCCTATGAGCTCACTTAAAAAAATGTGCTAAAAATAACTGTTTATTAAAGGTCACTAGAGGGCAGCATTGCAGCTCATTTATTTAATTTCGTACTCAGTCTTTTGTCCAGATCAGTATTATGTGATATCAGAATTTAAAATTATGATTTTGGACCATATTGGCATATCAGATATTGACAAAAAAATTAATGTCAAACATTCCTAGATTGATAAGACCACACCAGCATTACTGTATCATTGTCATTGAAAACGTTTTAGATCAAACCTTATTAATGCTTTTGTTGGTAGTTTATATCGTGCAGCTTCTTTACATTAAACCTTGTGATGATGTTACAGATCACAGACCTGCAGGCAGACAATGAAGAGGCCCAGCGCAGCATCCAGCAGCTGAAGAAGAAAGCACAACGACTCACGTCAGAACTACAGGACACCAAACTCCACATGGAAAGTCAACAGAGTCGCAACCATGACCTGGAGAAGAAGCAGAGGAAGTCAGTGCACACAACCACACAGCTTTATTATTCACACAGTGATTAAACAGCCGTAATCAGCAGAGGATGTGACGCGTGTGTGTGTGTGTGTGTGTGTGTCCTTGTCTTAAGGTTTGACAGCGAACTGACTACGGCCCAAGATGAGGTACAGAGGGAGAAGAGCCTGAGGGAAAAACTGGCCCGAGAAAAAGACATGCTGACAGGAGAGGCCTTCAGCCTCCGACAACAACTGGAGGTTTGTGTTGATGACAACGCACTTTAAGGGGAATGGTACAAATTTTAGAGGAGGTTTAATAGTTTAAGGGCGAAAACTTTCCTTGTCCTCTTGCTCAACTGTTTGCCAAAAACATAATGAAATAAATTATAAATCTGACAAAATCCAGAGCCTGGAGGTTTATGGCTTCTCAAACACATACTGACGAAGAGGAAAGCAGAAAAACAAACTCCTTGTCATTGTGACAATGTGATTCATATCACTGCGCAAATGTCACCTCTGCCAAAGTGAACAGCAGGGAGCTCTGCATTGAGTGGGGATGATGCCATGCTCAGTGGACCTCAGTAGTAACTTCAATTCAGACTTGGAACCATTTGGACCCTAATCTGGTTCCTTAACCACTAGGCCACCACGGCCTCTGATTTAATCTGATTTGTTAGAGTCATAATGTTGAGACTCTTATGCATCATTGTGTAATTAATCTACTGACTTTGTGCAAACCTGCTGAACAACAACCTGGTCTCTATTAGAAGGACTCGTGCACGGGCAGGTTTGCACTTCACAGATATGAACAGCAGGGGGTTGATATAATGAAAGAATGGCAATTAGCCTGTTTGTGTGTCAGTAGCTACCTGTTGAGCTGAGCTAAAATTTGCACAGCCTCTCCTCAATGCACCTCTGATTCTCTCCTCTCCTGTTCCTACCTGTCCTGTAGGATAAGGACTTGGAGGTTTGTGCATTGAACCTGAAGCTGGACCAGCTGGAGGCTGAGCTGCAGGATCTCAACTCCCAGGAATCCAAGGATGAGGCGTCGCTGGCCAAGGTCTCCTTTCTCTTTTGATATCTGTTATTCTTTACTGAGGTTTTCTGATGTACAGTATTTTCACTGATCTATTGTTAATGTTTATTCATCATGCAGGTGAAGAAGCAGCTTCGTGACATGGAGGCTAAGGTGAAGGACCAGGAGGAGGAGCTGGATGAGCAGGCAGGAACTATCCAGATGTTAGAACAGGTACATACAAATCACTCTGCTCCAAACACAGGAGCTGAGGAGAAGAACATATACAAGTATATTGCAGATTAAATGACAAAAATTAGGCTGCTATAAAGTGGCGTCGGCTGAACTTTCCAGAATGTGCAAAGGACCAATGGTGAAAACACGGGGTGACTTTGAGATTGAGATCAGCATTTTTGGATTCAACCCACACATGTAATGCACTCTGGGTTTGTCCTCACCTTAGTCAGTATGTCGTGGTCAGTCAGCTAAGACGGAACTGTGACTGGGATGTTTCACTGCACAGACATTTCCCCCTGAGACAGAGCAGCTTGTTCTGTGAGACTATGATTTGTTGACATGTTGCTGTGTTTCAAATGGACCTAACTGGTGTCAAATGTCTCTGTGTCGGTGAGTGTGCTGGTGTCAGGTTTTTTATCACCTTCCACAGCACAAACCGGGTTTTTTGACATAGGCTTTTCTTTAGTAGCTGGAGGTTTAAGGAGATTAGCACTGCTGTGCAGGTCAGTGTTTCACTGATTGTTGATGAAATTATAGCCTTAAACTGTATTGTTGTGAAATAGACAACTATTGTTGTTGTAAGTATTGGACAACTGGGCACATTGAAAACCTTGTTTGGGCAGAGTTTTGTTACTTCTTTGGTACATTTCATTAAAAAATATTTGCCTTATTGATTATGTGATTTTCTATTATTTTTTTGAAGGCTAAGCTTCGTCTGGAGATGGAGATGGAGCGACTCCGTCAGACTCATTCAAAGGACATTGAAAACAAAGATGATGAGGTGGAGGAGATCAGACAGTCCTGCAGCAAGAAGGTGATGTAACGTTCACAACCCTCCAGAAATCTGATCTGAGTTAATAAAGCTCCTACATCATTTTGTGCTTCATGAATAACCAACTAAAATGCAGTATAAGCATAAAAACATAATAACAATAATTGCTCTGTATAGCATTATAGATATAGATAAAAAAAAGAAAAAAAAGTTTAAAAATGTTTTATTATTAGAATAGAACGAGCTAATAATTGCAACCAAAAAGCTCTAAATCATGAAAAAAACCACGTGTTAATTAAAAGGTGAAATAAAATGTCTTTAACTCTATAATAAAATCTTATCTTTACTCCATGTCAATTGTATATTTTAAGTAAAATTGACTTATTTCCAGAGGTAAACAATATTTTCTATTTGTTACCTATTTATATGATAATCAATTTTCCCCTGGTCCTGTTTGTTTTGCATTTATATTGTAGCTTAAACAAATGGAAGTCCAGCTTGAAGAAGAATACACTGAGAAGCAGAAGGTGCTGAAGGAGAGGAGAGAGCTGGAGTCCAAGCTGCTGTCAGCACAGGATCAGGTAACAACAGCAGTCACTGGACACTTTCACTAGGAAATAACAAAGACTTATTTTTTCAGTTTGTTTTTTTTTTCCCTTTGAATGCACTTTTATCATCCCATCGTTGTGTTTTTCATTCTACTCCCGACAAACATTCGACTTCATTTTCTGTAAGAACTTACTGCAACTTTTCACAAAAGTCAAGATATTGAGCATTTTTCCAATGCTTTATGTCAGTATACGTCAGCAGCGACAAAGAAAACAAAATGTTTGTAGTTCATAGATGACGAATTGAAAAACTCTGAACAAATTCAGACTGCACTCTGAAGGAAGGAAGAAAAACCTGAGTTGTGCTTCCTTTTCAGGTGAGAGGTGGGGATGTAGAGACTGAGAAGCGTTTGAGGAAGGACCTGAAAAGAACCAAAGCTCTGCTGGCTGATGCCCAGATCATGTTGGACCATATCAAGAACAATGCACCCAGTAAAAGGGAGATTGCCCAGCTGAAGAATCAGGTATGACAATGACAGCAACAACTGGTGAACAATTTGCAAGATTTGAAACGTTCAAACCGCATAAAAAATGTTTGTTGCTAATAAAAAGAAGCATCTAAATCTGACTTAGCACCTAAATACTGCATCATCACACTCTTTAAATAATAGAGTCATTTTTTACTAAAATATTTTTTGCGTAAATCATCTCCTCATGATGTTGGCCACCACGTCATATTCTATTCTGTTTGATTGGTATAAAGAAATTCAATGTCAGGAGTGACATATTGGTCGGTCTCAGACTTGAAACTGGTAAGGTTATGTCCAACTTAATGAAAGTTATCGAAAATTTATGAACCTCTTATTACGTTCTTTCTCTGACGCAATAAAAAGTTTATAATAATTCATACATGTTTCTATCTCCTCTGCAGCTGGAAGAGTCAGAGTTCACGTGTGCAGCCGCTGTTAAGTCTCGTAAGTCCATGGAGGTGGAGATCGAAGACCTTCATGTCCAGATGGAGGATATCTCCAAAACAAAGCAGGGGGTCAGTAGAGCAACTGGAGACCTTGACCCTTTCACTTTGCCAAAGCACCATTTCATATCCATCTTAATGCCACCACAGGTGGCAATTTAGATCTACTTTATGGCCAAGTTTACTGCATGTCATCTTTACATGGGAGGGAGAAGCTGAGGCTTTCGCATCATTTGGAAATGATCATCGAGGGTGTTCACATAGGTTTGGCTCTGGAAGCTTTTTATGAGGCTCTGCCATCTGTGGTGGTAGGAGGATGGCAGTCGCTTTGTCACACTGTTGCCTTTAGCCACAGATAAGGGGTTAGAGGACACATCTGTTCCCTCACATCTCATCCTTTTACTCCCACCACATGTCACTTCACCAGAGAGTGTTGAGTGCACTCTGTTATTCTGTTATTTTTCTGAAAAATGTACATTCCATTCCGTTTACATTTTGTTCCCTGCGTCTTTTCTATCCTGGCAAAGGACATACATGATTTTCTTTTAGTTTGTTTAGCTTTGAATATTTCTTTCACTCATACATCCCTGTTCCCATGGCAGTCATTGTTCTGTCTGTTGACATAGTCACCACACACACACACCCCTACATATTTTCTGTCGTTCTGTCACTGTTCTAACCCTAACCCTGCTTGTTCATTATATTATACGTTCTTCTGTTAATGAAATAAATTAGAATCTCATCTAAATGCCAAATTATATACATTAACAGTTGTTTCGATTAAATACATTATAATAATTAAGGATACTTTTTATATTATTGTAATATAAATAGGTTACATTTGGTTTCATAGTTTATCATTTAGCAGCAGAATGACAAGGAGAGAGACTGGATTTGAATATTAGAGACACAGGAAGAAAGTGATAGAGAGAATGAAAACAACAAAAGAAAAATGACCAAGGGACATTTAGGCCGAGGGACAGTTAGCAAGACGGTGTCGAGTGGAAATGTAGCTCAGTCAAACTCATGTCTCGGGACCTGCATGTACTCCATGTGCAGTCAGCACATAAATGGAGAGTCTTCTAAAGTGAAGCCTGAAAAAGTGGAAGTGTTGACTTTCCATTTATTGACCATTGATGCAGTGCAGTTTACCTTGTCAGTCATTCACTATTCCTTAATAGAAAACACTGTGTAAATGTTTTCTCGATGGTTCAGGTCTGTGGAAAGGGAATATGAGGGAGATAAGAAGGCTGTTTGTTTTAAAGTGATGTCTTTCAGAATGACCTCTGCAGCAAAACTCCATTCAGCAGAGAGGGAGAGCAGACCACGGAACAGCCAGAGTGTTTTTCTTTCTTCGCTTGGGCTAAATTATAGGCCATGTACCCGAAGATAACATCATGTAAATTCAGATTGTCCACCATTTCTGCCATTCTTCCACCACTCACTCTCTTGGCGTAATGGCAGTGTTTTGAGAAAATTGTCTCACATGGTTTTGAAAGCTTCAGTTTTTGAGGCTCAGAGCCTCAGCAGTCAGAGTGGGAAAAAGAGAGACAGCCAACCCACATAATTGGGTTGAGATTGTGCTGACAGCCTATTGTTAAACCTGCTAAATGGCAGTTTGATGCTGCCAACCGGACCTTTTGTTTTTTCACAAGCATCCATCAACATATTTTTCTTCACTATGCAGATCTGGAGCAGCTTTTATCAACACCCATTGAAGCTAAGGGAGGTTGGGGGGCGGGGGTTAAAGGGAAAGTGAGACGTGAGAATGGATTGGTCACACATTGGATATTTATAGGTACTTCAGTTAGTTTGTCTCAACAAATGGTCTTGGAAGTTAGTAAATATACAAAAACAACTCTCTTTTTTACTAATGTTTTTTAAGTGAATATTAGAGGACTACACCTCAGTTATTATATGAACTGGAGGAAAAAGACATGTCCACAGCTTGTCCACTGCAGAGATTTCTGAGAGTTGTTTCAGATTTGAAAAACATTCATGAACTTATAAATAAAATATGAAATTCAATCATTTCATTTTGCTCTAACTTACTTTTCATGCCAGGCATCAGACAGAATAAATATTTAAGGACCAGAATATTTTATGGTATTGTGTCTTCTGGCTGCACCCAAACTGAAGTGGCCCTTTATTATCACACCCTCAGGGCAATTATAGCTGCCTCCCATTTAAAGTGATATATACAGCGCATTAATTTTGTTTATGTGCTGTTGATTAGTGAGCAGACGTGCACTATATCAGCTGTGAATTCTGGATTGGGGATGACAGGACTGTAAGTCACCTGCAGCTCATTAAGTGTTTCCTAATTAGATACGTGCAGTTTATGATGAGCCGCTCTGCTCTCGTCTGCTTTGCTTTGATTAATAATTTGGTTTGTGTGTGTGTGTGGAAGAACTGACTGTAGCCACTGACTGGTTATGGGCCTGACTCTGACAATGGGCAGTTTACGGTCACTGCACATGTCCTGGCACATTTTATGCTTGACCATGCAGACCACAGTCTTTATAGTGTTGTCCTCTGTGTCCAGTTCTAGACCAACATTTTCATTCAGTTGTTAGTTCTTAAGTGTTCACATAAACATTCTGGTTTATTCTCACGCAAAAAAAAAGATGTTTTGTCCAAACTCAACTAGATTTGTCCCCTGTTGAAAAGCTACACTTTTAGTGTGAGACATTTTGTAGCTCAGTTGAATTTTATCTTTGCATCTTAATTTTTCTCTTCCCAGTTGGAGGAGCAGCTCAGTCGTGTCCAGAGGGAGAAGAATGACCTCCAGTCCAGGATGGAGGAGGATCAGGAGGACCTGAACGAGTTGATGAAGAAACACAAGGCGGCCGTTTCACAGGTCAGTTCCTCTCCTCCGCGTCTCCTTGATGTACATTGAGAGAGTGAAATAATTAAAACCTCAGAGAGATTACGTTCCCTCATTAGTACTTCTCTTCCCTTTTGAGGATTTGTTAATTGAATACCTCATTGATTATTTTAATTAAAAGTGTAAATGAAGGAATTACATTAATTATTTTCACTGACTGACTATCCAACAGCTTTAACAATGTAACAATGTATTTGCTGAATGTATTTCTTATTATTCAGAACAATGTCATATAAATAGAGTCTTTTAAAGACAATTGAGTTTAAGCTTCATTGTTTGTGTGATTCAATGACTGCTGGTCGGATGAAGATTTAAAAAAGAGAGACTTTCCCTCAATCACTGTTAATCCTACATAAAAAAGTAAAATATATATATTTATAGTATGCTCAAGAATACATAAAGGTGCTCTTAAATAAAATAAAACTTTATTTATTGACTTATAGGTATAGATTTAATTTACAAATTGGGAAATATTCCTAATTGATCCTTCTGGGTCACCAAGGTCCTCAGGTTGAAAGATGGTGAAGTTGAGTTTCATTTAAAACCCATTGTATTTGATGGATAAAAGAAAGCTGTTAAAACCAAGTCCTATTAAACACATGTGGAGCCTTGATAAATACTAATAACTCTCTGGCAGTGTTTGTAAATGATTTCTTTGGCATTTAAATAACAATGTTTCCATCTCAGCTATCAAATCATTTGCATCTGTTTTCTGTGCATCATTTTTTCTTGAAGTTTGTTTTTCACGCTATATTTAAAACAATGTAAAACAATGTATTTTTTTATGAATATAAATTTCTTTTTTCAAGACGATACATTCAGGCTCTTTATCCCTTGTAATATATCACCATAAATACAATGTAGTCATAAATAAATAAAATAGGGTTAGGGTTAGGGTTAGGGGTAATGATATGGGGAAATTTATTTACTTATTTGAAATAAATAAAATAGGCAAATAAATCCTCTCAGCCTTGCATGCACAGCACTAATTTAGACATTACCAAAAAATAAAATAAACGAGAACTACAATCCATTACCTTCAGATTTGGCACTTTTTCAGTCCTTGTAGACAAACATGTAATAGATGGCACTAACATCACCAGTGATGCTGGAGCAAAATGATTGCTGCACAAGTGGTATTGTTGTGAACACCTGAGATTACGTAGCTAAGTAAGTGTAACATAATGTTCAGACCCAACTGCCCTGGGTTTGAATATAACAACCCTTCATTTATCTATGACATTTATTGACAAGCTCATAATTTGATTTTATTGAAATAGAACCTTCAAATCAAAAATGTCATCTTTCTTTAGAAATGATGGAATGAACAGTATCGTTAGTGATTCACATCAATGTACAGTGTGAGTGTAGTCTTCGCCTTCATCTGTGAGTCTGAAATCACTTGCAATTCAGCTTTTAACACACTGACGAGTCAGGGTCAAGGTCTGGTTTGAATAGGAGGTTTGAACCTGCCCACTGAGCCACTAATAATGCTGTTAGGTGACTCACTCACCATTATGAAGGTGGTAAAAAAAAAAAAAATGGAAGGTGCTGTAGGAGTGCTTATTTTTCACCACTGATGGTTTATGTGAGAATCTATTGGATTCACTGACTTGAAATAATTCCTCTTTTCTACATTTAAACAGTTAAAATCCCACAGGGACTGGTTGAACTGGAGAACTGATCCACTGTGGAAGAGAAACGGTTCTTTGATCTGAATGGGTCTAGTGATAAAACTATTCTGTTGCCAACATGTGTCTCCGTGTCTTCATGGGTTGATATTAGATGATGGTGATATTAAGAACTGGACAGTAAAGACTCAGAGCCTGTATATCCCCTGTCTCTTATACACATCTAGATGTGTATAAGAGACAGGAGTGATGCTGAGTGAGAGTTTCTGGGACGAAAAGTATGAAAACATCAGCAGTAAAAGCACCTGAGCAAGAACACCGCGGGTTAACAGTCAACTGTCAGCTGTCCTGGGTTGCTGGTGTGACTTGGGAGCAGCGTCACCTTGTGAATAGTGACACCGGACTCAAGCTGGAGTTTGAGACTGTCTCTTATACACATCTCAGTAGGAGTGCTTATTTTTCACCACTGATGGTTGATGTGAGAATCTATTGGATTCACTGACTTGAAATAATTCCTCTTTTCTACATTTAAACAGTTAAAACATCCAGCCCGGCTTATTTTTCCCGTGTTTCCTTTCAATGTCTACAGTCGGCCCAGAACCTGGCTCAGATCAGTGACCTACAGACCCAGCTGGAGGACGCCCTCAAGGAGAAGCAAGAGATTCAGGAAAAGGTAGGTTTCCTTGTTGTCTTGTTCACATAGTGTAACATGTAACAATCAAATCCAAATAAAAAGACTGTGGAATCGAACCTTCAAGATGGAGATTATTTGCATAATTTGAAAAAAAAAAAGAGTGTAGCACACTGAATTTGGGGTTTTTCACTGTGGAACACTTGTCAAGATTCCATTTCCACAACTTAACATTATGACGACCAAAAATAACTCTTGACATTCCACTTTATTGTTAATCCTGATTAATGCCACTCCTTCAGAATAATGTTAACAAATGGATGCACGAGACAGCCTTTGAATTTAGGCAAATATTTATAGTCTTCAAATATGTCCATGATTATCTCTCCTTCATCTGCACTCATCACCTCTTTGACAAAAAGATAGAATCTGCTTCTTCTTCTCTCTGATGCTCAGGGAGTGGGATTTTGATGGATTTTTTTTTTTTGCAGATTTATCTATAATTAGATCAGTTATTGCCTTTTGTGCTTGGATTAGTAATTGCTGTCATTTGTTATGATGATCATAAACCACCACTGACACTTGAAAAGTTTCTTTAGTTTTTTTTTTTTTTTTTTTCCTCCTGAAGAGTATCTCCAAAATCCTCATTTGCAAAACAGACATGAGGGGGCAGCGCTGCTGGACTTGTTTCTTTTGCCTTTGCAAATAAATACAACCCTTGATATAATTGATGTGTCATTCAAGGAGGACTGAAGCGGGACTGCAATGTTTGACAAATATGGTCAACTTAGTTTCTCAACTCAGACAAGCAATGAAGCACAACATGCCAGTGCTGTCGTCCTTGTAATGGCTGTTGCTGAATGAGTATTTTTCTCTGTCAGACACAGCTGTACCTGGCAAATCAAACCCCAAACGGGTCAAGGAAGAGGACCGGGGGACAATTTGTGCCCATCTGAGCCCCTACTTTCAGGACAGGAGACAAAAAGACTGTTGAAAATTCTTTACCACAACAGAAAAGTCTTTGTGGTCAGATTTTTTCACACTTATTTTCCACTAACGCAATGGCAATTTAAAGTACAATTTTAATCTCCATAAGAAGTCCAGTTCTTACAACTAAACTTTATGGATAAAGTACATTGTACTTTTTAGTATAAAACATATCCCTAATATAAGCAGGATCCTTGGGTTTTATGCCTTTTTGTCATATTTAGAATGTGTTGCAGAGTGAAGTTGTATTGACGCTTCATGTTGATAAAGCAACCATTTTGTCTCATGTTTTTAACCAAACTAGAGAGCTTCTGAAAAACGAGGACTGAATGCTAATTAGTAAAGCCTGCCTAATGCACCTGGTTTCTCTACAACTTTGTCAGAATATAGATTTAAAAACTTCAAACAGAATATATATATATATTTTTGAATCCATAGTTCTGACTATGGAGACCTAGAGGATGTGATACTGCATTGTTCGGACCTGTCTTTATCACGTAAGAAAAATCCATAATGTTTGCACGTCACTGATTTAGATGCAGGCCCTCCAAAGCCAGCTGGAGTTTCAGGAGCAGTCCATGGTGGAGAAATCTCTGGTTGGACGGCAGGAGGCCAAGGTCCGTGAGCTGGAGACCAAGCTGGAGTTTGAGAAGACCCAGGTCAAACGCCTTGAGGTAAGACATGGAGACAGGTGGTTTGGTTTGCCTGTCCTGCTGGTTGTGGTCTGCATCTATGTGAGGCAGCTGTTCCACTTGGACAACTTGGTGATTGGTGCTGGAAGGTTGTTTTGCCGGAGTCGCAGAGAGAGAGAGAGAGAGAGAGAGAGACTACAGAGAGAGAAGGTCATTATAACTTATCATGAATGTGCTGCTCACCTCAGCTTGTTTCAGGCTCACTTGACAGCTCCATTTATTAGTCTGTCATTTTCAAATTACCTTCAAAAACACAACACACACATAAACACAAAAGGTTACCATTTGCACACTTGAGGGAACACATTAAAATGCTCTCACTCACTGCTGAAACCACTTTGTACTCTATTTTGCAAGTTCACGCCAGTAATCACTTCGTCCTTCAGCTCTAAAAAAAATAATAATAATATGGAGTGTATATTTTTTTCCAAAATAACAATTTGCCACGATAAAAAGTGCTGTGTTATGAATATATATCCTACTTTGGACTCATTCTGCTTTTGGTTTTGCTTTTCATGGCTTCTGACCAGCAGTGAAGCTGCAGTGGTTGAATATTACAGATAGTGTGAGCTCTGTAGCTCATCAAAGCTGGAGGTAGCAGAGCTCAAATCAATACAGATATGAGAACACCCACTCTGTGTGTGAAATGTGGACAGACTGGTCAATGTGGGAGGGAGAGAAAATAGGCTGCTGGACTGAATGAACTTTCTGATTAAAACTGAGCTCATTTTAATATTAGTTTTTTAAAGAAAGGCCTGTGTGTAGCCTGCAGGTTAGCAGAGGGTTCTGCATTAATTTTGTTGAATTATTGCTACAAATAAAGTCATCAAGAGTAAACTTGATCTTCTGAATGGTTTGAGTGTTCTTGTTCTTATCTTTTCTCATTGAACCGCAGCAGAAAATTGTTTTCATTATGGCTGGGAAATGTACTGATGTTATCTGCTATATTGCTGTAGTTTAGACTAGAGAGAAGGTGGAGGAGAAGGCGAGGCTCATCCCTCCTCAGTGGAACGGTTGGGGGAGCTGCGTGTTTCCTTTTAACCTCAGTTGTTTGTTTCAGTCTGTGTTCAGTGGAACTGGCTTTAAATTTTGGTTAAAATATCTGTTAAGAGAAGCTCTTGTTGTGACTCCCTGACCATCCAAGTATATTTGTCTATTTTTAGTTAAATAATCATTTTCCTTTTCATATATTTTGGGTAGAAGGGATGGATCGAACATGAAAAACAGATCTGTAGCTCGTCTGATCTGCTGCCTGAGCCCCGATAATCAACATTATGATACATATCGCTTACTGACATACTTTTGGGCTTTGCTTAAGAAATTAGCCAAACTGGTTACTGTTAGTGTGTCTACCTAGTGCGTCTGAATTAACAAGGAATAATTGTGTGCAGAGCCTCGTGTCCCGTCTTAAGGAGAACGTGGAGAAGCTGATGGAGGAGCGAGATCAACGCAGCAGCAGCGAGAACAGGGAGAAGGAGCAGAACAAACGTCTACAGCGGCAGATCCGCGACATCAAAGAGGAGACGGGTGAACTGGCCAAAAAGGAAGCTGAGGCCAGCCGCAAGAAACATGAACTGGTAACTAACTAACTTACCAGTGGTTACATAATTTATGTAGAAACAAACCTCTTCATATCATAAATGTTTGATGAAGAAGATTACTACTTACTACTGACTGTGTCTTTTAAAGGAAATGGACATTGAGAGCTTAGAGGCTGCAAACCAGAGCCTTCAAGCTGATCTGAAGTTGGCCTTTAAGAGGATCGGTGACCTCCAGGCCGCCATCGAGGATGAGATGGAGAGTGATGACAACGAAGACCTCATTAACAGGTACAGAGCACAAACAGTCTGTGAAGGTGTGTCAGGAGTCCTCAGAGGAGAGGGGGGGGGCAACTATGACAAATGTATTATTTACACACTTGAAGACCCTCTGTCCTGGTTTTATGTCTTATCAATTCAGACACTCTCTTGAGATCAAATCTCAACCTGTAAACACACACACACACACACAAAGACAGAGATTTACCACCCAGGAAGTTGAAGCTCTTCTTTGCTTGACTCTGAAACCCTGGATCAGGACGAGCTCTCAGGGTGAATCCAAGTGGTTTGAAAATGAAATATTAAAATAGGTCAGAGTCTTCTTACATGGTACAGATGATAAAAGTTCCACTGGCATCAAATAAATGAATTTATAGAATACACAGCACTAGTAACTGGTACCTTTCATTCATGTGACAATTTAGTCAAAGTTAAGGTGCAGTTAAAGGTTTAGGGAAAACAAAAAAAGAGAGAGTGTTGTTTTCTGCTGGTTCTCAGCCACCAGATTACTTTCTTGTGAATTGCAGCGCCACCTACAGTAGGACTCCTAACCCTGCAAATAGGAGTAAAGGAACCTATTTATACATACTTTTTCCACAATTTTTATTTTTTAAACATCATTTTATTTCACTTGAATGTTGTTTGTCATTATTTTCTTTCCTGTTTTTTTTGTGTTTCTGTCGTCATCGTCATCTTCACTATGAGCAGTTTGCAAGACATGGTGACAAAGTATCAGAAAAGAAAGAACCGAACGTGAGACTCTTGAAATTACAAATATTGTCTCCTTTCCTCCCAAACTGGAAATGTTGCACCATTCAACAGTCTTAACAGTAAAATAGTTGGCACTTGTAAAATTGTTGTTTTGGTAAATAGTTTTAAAGAAGATTCTGTTGAAGTGTAAATCTATTGGAATATATTAATATGTTAGGACTTGAGGATGGTGCATCATCAACGGTGCTAAGATTCCCTCATAACCACAGTTTATCCAACACTTGACTGCATGACCTCACATGCTGAGATGCATGAATGCCACTGACAGAAACCGACTTAATGTCCCAGCATGAGTCCCAGCTCAGCCTTACAGCCTTCCTCATATGGATAACCATGATGGTTTCAAGCTTCCTCACACTCTGCCCTGACGAAGCTGTTGCTCCGTCTGTATCCACTGTCCAGGTTCTGTCCTCTGGTGTCACTTCAGACGCCACCGTTGATGTGTTTTAATGCAAGTCAACCTGTTGGCCTCCATGATCTCATGATCTCTGTTAATTTTTCATCATCCCTTTCACAGCTTGATGAGGGGGTGGGGGTGGGCGGAGGGTCTCAGCAGTGTGTCACCCTCTGACTGGAGTAAAGGTGGGCGTGTCATACGCCGACCTTCAAATCACAGCTGTTTAATAATGTAGACCTCAAACATCCTACAACAAATGTGTCGTCCTCCTGGTTACCATTCACTTTATAACTAGTCACTAGTTTACATTAGACTAAAGGTATTTGTGACTGTCAGCAAGACAAAATCACAGGTAAGTTTACATATATTTAACTATTTCTTCATTCATCAAACAGGAATATGAACTGGTGACGGTAAAAACAATAAATCTATCTTTTACAGCAGTGCAATAAACAAGACATTTATTTATTCCCAGAACTCAAATCAAGTGAAATATGTCGCAGCTGAATTAAAGTCAGGCAACAAGGACAAAATTAAAGCTTGGCCAAATCCACTATTTCATTCCAGACAAAATCTCCCCGAGTTTTGAAAGGAGTAGATTCAATTAATTTATATCTCTTAGGTCTACTTTTTGGCCACCTTCACTTTAGGTCTTTATAAAATATATAAATAAAGACAGGAAGACAAAAGGTTCCCAGTTTTAGTGTCTTCTGCTCCTTTTTCCCTGAACACTTTTGGTAAATGTTGTGCAACGTCTTCACTCCTTTGTTATCCTCACACCCAGAGTATGGGTGTCATAATGATAGCAGTTTGGTCCTTCTCCTCCCTAATGTTTTGCAGCTCCTCCTGGTGGAGCCTTAGGCTTTTCTAGACCAGCTGTGATGATTATATATATATTTTCAGTTTTTACCCCACGGGTATTTAACAGTTGGCCATCTTGAAAAATGTACTAATTAAAGTAAGTGCTGGATTATAAGGAGCTCATTTAAACTGCATGAGTGGATTTTAAACAACTACCTTTTCAAAAACCCAGATTTCAGTCGGTCAATTCGTCCTCCTCTGTGTCTCGTTAGGCAGGAAAAGTCTTGGACCTCACATGGCAGCTCCGTCACTGTTGCTTCAATGTGACATTCAACTAAACAGATCAACACGGTCACCTTCTCATGAGAGATTACATATGTGTGTGTGTCGCTGGTCTATAGCAGCCATAAACAGCAGCGTCTCTAAGACCCTGGGACTCAGAGAAGGTGAGAGGGAGAAGAAAAGAGCAGGACGATCTATAGACGATAATGATGAATGTAATAGCGTGTAACAGAGATGTACAACCAATGGTGGCAGAATGTCACAGACAATTAATGTTTCCTCAGCCTTCTGTTTGTTTGCCTCCCCAAGGCTTTCAGCCGGCCTTAACTAATGGTATGGTGGCCGAGGATATAAATTTCTCATGACAGCGTGTATGAAGGGGCTCAATTACACCCAGCCCACCACTGTGGTTTTATCTAAAGAGCAGATTGGTGAGTCTGGACACCGAGTGCATGAGTGTTGGAGGGAATAGAAGAGTAAAGTCTTTGTATTATTGGTAAAATCAACCTCAACTAGGACGTTAACAAAAACCTATGAGAAAAAATCTTGTTGTTTTTATTTGGTAAATGTTTGCAGCAAAATTACACAGACATGTGTTAAAGCCCTGATGCGTAGATCACACTGGGTCATTCCACTGTAGATGTCAGTGTAACATGGAGCCTTTTACTCCATGTTACTAATATGTGATGTCAAATATAAAGCTTTCAAAAGAGCTGGTTTTTGGTGTTGATCCAATGAATTTGAAAGGTTCAGTCATGTTGCAGGTTCAAGTTCACCACCTGTTTATTGCACTGCAAAAAAAAAAAAATCACATTTAACATGTGATGAATACTGTTGTTGATACTACCAGGTATTTCAACTGTTACTGCAAGGTAGAAAGTGAAGTGAAGTACAGAAGCTTTATTTTCCTATTGAGGTCAAGTTTTTATTTTAAGTTCTTGTGTTGAGAAAACCAAAGTGTTGGCATAAATAGATGACTGGCTGCAGATCTCAAGGTGTTGATTAGAATCCAGGACTCAGTTCCAGGTAGATGTTTGAACCTCCTTTGTCTTTATTCACCACAGTTCAAACAGTCCCTTTCAAAAAGTTCTGCAGTGCAGACGACAGACTCGGCTGCACTTTCAATATTGAAGTCGACCGCAGCAATTCCACTGATTGTCTGGTGGTGTGGAGACGAAGTTGAGCACGTTTCATCCCTTCTTTGATCCATCCCCTGCCCTCTCCTTTGGTATAAAACCTACCATTACCCTGGAAAAATGGATTCATTATAACAGATTTAACTGCAGCTCATATTGGATGAGCTGGTGTTTGAAATTCTTTTGAGATGTAGGGAGGTTTGTCTGTGACTGCTAATGATTTTAATTATAGGTGCTGGTCCCAGACCTTTCTGACCTCGGATAGAAAACGCTCGTCTCCCGACTCTCTTTCTCTCTGATGCAGATGAAAACAGAGATGTGGTGCCACCCCTCTGCTGTCTCTGTAGGACTATTAAGCTGTAACAACTTAATTTCACAGCACCACACAAGCACTGGGCTTTGACAGCACTTAATGAGAGCTGCGCTCTTTTCATCCGTGTCAAATTTTATGACAAGCCCTCTGTTTTACTCCACGGCTCGCGGTGGCTGCTGAACGTGTAATGATAATTGAGGGGGAGAAAAAAGTGCTTTCCGTGGCCAGTCAGGAACTGAAATCATCTGTGTGTGCATACTGTATGCCTGTGTTGGTATGTTTGTGTGTAAGCGTGTGTGTTTGATGATGTCATCCTCCGCCACACTGTGCAGCACAACCATCTCCAACTGACTTTTTAGCACTTTCATGTCCTCATATAGGCTTTATTCTATAAGTTAATATTGAAAAACATTGGAGATAGTAATGTACTTTTACTACCTACATGTTTAATTTTTACAACAAATTGTTTTCTACTCCAATCTCACTGGAGGCTTACATAGAAAAATCAAAGTCAAACATTTTTCTAAGTTCTATAATGTAAAGTGCAGAGCCATGCTTTTAACACTAAATTACCTCCAGTGATATGACTGTGGACTGTGTTTTTTTTTTAAATTCCATTTATTATTCATTATTCTTCCAAATGAACCCACAATAACTATCATCCTGCACATAATCAAAGCAGATGAAAATTTAATGAAGTTTTGTAAAATGTTGAAGGTGGAATTCATTCCTTGACGATCCCACAATCACACACACAGGAAATCACCCAAGAGATGGACAATAAACTCAAATGATATCGTACACCACGGGTTTGATCCCCACTATGAACAAAGGCCAGGTCATAAAAACAACACACACTTGTAATGACCTGAGCTGCATCATCAAGTTTCTTCACATCCATTCTGAAGACATTGGGTTTATGTTGTTTATTGCCTGCTACCTGTCTGTGTGTGTCCTCAGAGTGTGTCCTCAGTGTCTACAGCCTGGTATACCGCATGTGTTGGGTTTACATCCCTCAGACTAACAGTCAGAGTCTCTCTGTGGTCTCTGTCTTCCCTGCACAGCAGGAACAACAGTCGGAACAGCACGGGAACGTTCCTGCCGACATACTAACGCTAACACGCCTTTTACCTCATTCCCTCCTTGGTGAATAACAGCATCTGTTCCTCCTGGTTCCATTGCCGCTTTCACATCTTGCTTGTCCTTTGCTCCTTCTGACTTATTTTTCTATCTTTAACTGCTCAGCAGTCAGGGGGATTCTGATACAGACTCTGAGGTGGAGGATCGTGTGGATGGGGTGAAGTCCTGGTTGTCCAAAAGCAAAGGTTCTGCCAAGAACCTGTCAGATGATGGCAGCCTCAAGAGTTCCAGGTCAGTATTGGGCGGTTACTATCACTATCTTTTTAGAGAGCTAACGGTGAGCTGTCGTCTGCAAAGACACATCAGGATCGGGATTTGGGATCAAAACCGTTTTGCATGATTTAACCCTGTGGAAAGCGAGTCATTTGAGTTGTGTATCCAGTTGGAATAAGGTTCTCTGCCACAGCCTCGATGTATTTTCCAGTCCTCACTTTATTGTCATGCTCCCAGGGACGAGAGTTTGTTCCTCCTGGTTCCCTTGCCGCTTTCACATCTTGCTTGTCCTTTGCTCCTTCTGACTTATTTTTCTATCTTTAACTGCTCAGCAGTCAGGGGGATTCTGATACAGACTCTGAGGTGGAGGATCGTGTGGATGGGGTGAAGTCCTGGTTGTCCAAAAGCAAAGGTTCTGCCAAGAACCTGTCAGATGATGGCAGCCTCAAGAGTTCCAGGTCAGTATTGGGCGGTTACTATCACTATCTTTTTAGAGAGCTAACGGTGAGCTGTCGTCTGCAAAGACACATCAGGATCGGGATTTGGGATCAAAACCGTTTTGCATGATTTAACCCTGTGGAAAGCGAGTCATTTGAGTTGTGTATCCAGTTGGAATAAGGTTCTCTGCCACAGCCTCAATGTATTTTCCAGTCCTCACTTTATTGTCACGCTCCCAGGGACGAGAGTTTGTTTCTAAAAAACACACCCTCTCAGCTGAAGATTTATCAACACGCCCAATAGCCAGCTGGCAAGTCTACCTGAGACGCTCTCTGAGATTAATGGATATGTCTGCAAGCTGACAGCTTGAATTGCCCTAGATTTGTCTCCTTACCGGAAGATTTAACTCCCACCTTTAGCTGAGGCTCAACCAACTTTAAAAACTTTAGAATCTCATTTAGTGGAACTTCCCCAAACACATAATCACAGATTTAACCAGGGAAACAAAAACCTGTCCTAATTGTATTTTTATCTCCTTTGGTTCTTAGTCCTTAATTTAAAACATTTCTGACTAAAAATGTAATTGTTTTCCATATATTTTAAGTGTGAACACATTTAAAATATGTGAGAAATTAATAATAATCGATGGTGTTTTAAAAAACAAGTTCTTTTTAATGTAGTGACATTTCTTCCATTCAGTTCCCAAATGACAACGTTATCAAATTTATCTTTACTCCTTAATATTCAACCTCTTCAGTGATCATCCAGACTCACTCATCCTTCCGCTCCAAGGATTTCTGACAGTCACAGTCAAATGTATAGCACTTTGTTTGGGAATGATTTGTTTGCTAAAAGCCTAGAGACATTTAACATCATGAATTTCCACCGTGACTGTGTTTACAAGATTTAAGTCCTTAATTCAATCAGCGACGCTCATCGTTTTCAACATTTTTGCAAAATAAACAAGGAGGAAAAAAGACACAAAAACCCATACGGCTGCAGAGCTTCTCCAAATCCCCTTTCATCCATTACTGTATCCAAGGCTCTACAATTTTCTACTGCTGCACATTATATATTATATAAATATATATATATATGTATAAGTGATTCTCAATGACAAATGTGTGAATGATAGATCTTATTTACAGGGGAAAATTGCTCAGTGTTTCTTGATTGGTCTGAAAACTGTCTGTTATTTATTGCAAAAAAATATCTTTGTTTATTGATGTGACAGTGATGTAAAAAAATCCAAGACTGTGAGACTAGTAAGCAGCAGATGACTATGAGAAATAACAAGACTTTCTTCAATTGCTGTCAGTTAATCAGGGTTACTTTCAACTAAACTGTTAAATGTTTTAATAGTCAGTGTTATGCAAAGTCAGGTAAATGAAGAGCAGAGGATCACTGTACTTGACAAAAAGAAATGAAGCGGATGGAGACACTGTTCCATTTCTTAGATCATCTGATTCAGCCTCAACATTTCTGTCAACTTTCTTTTATTCATTCATCTCCTGTTTTCTTCCTCCACTCACCTTCACTTGACCCATTTTGTCTCTCTTCATTCCTTCCTACTCTCCCATTGTTGCTTCACTCTAGATGTGCTGTAAATGTAGATGCAAAAGAAGGAAAAGAGTCAAAAGAGGGTAAGGACTGGAAAGAGATGAATAAGGAGGGCAAAGATGTAGAAACAAGCAGACCTCTGTCAGTGATGAGCTCTCTGAGCTACAGGAAACGAGCCAATCCTGACTCCAAAGGAAATGCCCTGTTCAGTTCCCTGAAGGAAAACGCTGAAACAGAAGATTCTTTCAGCTTCCTGAAGAGCAAATCCAAACTCTCAGACCTCCAAGATGACACCTTCTCAGTCACCTCCAGGAGGAGGTCCCAGGTTGGAGATGACATGAAGGACAGAGAGTCGGTCATCTCTCAGGCCTACTCAGAGGCCAACAGCCGAGCCAGGAAGGGTCTGGACAGTCGTTGGGGAGACTTTGACAAAGAATCCGTCGTATCATTCCCTGCCTCCAACAGGACTTCAACGCGCCTTGGTTTAAGCCCAGATGATGACACTAAATCTACCATCAGCTTAGGTCTGTCCAGTCCCCTCACACGCCGCCGAAGCGCCTCACGTCTGGATGATGGCAGAAGTGAGTGGTCGGCATACGCTAGTAATCCGACTAGTCCTTGTTTTAGCAGACGGTCAGGAGGTCGCAGTCCTGGAAGTGTCAGCAGGGCTGATTCCCGGATGTCTCTCGCTCGAAGTTGCCGTCTGAGCGAGTTTGATGTTGATTGTGATGACGGTCGAAGTGTCGCCTTCACCGAGAGATCGGCCTTCAGTCCTCACTCCGTCGGCCGCAGTGTCTCCATGCCTCCACCTCAGAGCAGAGGTAACGACGGCCCGGTCGACGATTTAGAAATCAAACCTGTCAGTCACCGCAACTACCTGGACCCTGATCTGGAGAAGGCCATCAATGAGGTGCTGAGTTTCAAGCCCATCAAATTCAAGCGCAGAAGCTTGGAAGATTCAGAGGGTGAAGAAGAAGGAACATCCAAGAAGAACGATGAAGACGGCAAGAGGGTCACAAACGGAAACAGCTCTCGTCCCAGCAGCAGCCTCAGACGCTCTTCTTCAGCTGTGGACTGCATGAGATCATCTCGCAGTGGCAGCAGCATGAGCAGAAGCAGCAGCCGTCACCGCAGCAAAAGTAAGAAGAAGAAGAGGAACCGAAGTTCTGACTCTGACAGCTCCAATGACCGCCACAGGAGCAGCTCCAGGAAAGGGTCCAAGAAGTCAAAGAAAAAGTCCAAGAGACGGGGACAGTCTTCTTCCAGTTCGTCGTCCTCATCTTCAGAGTCTGAGTCTGATTCAGACTCCAGCTCTGGCGCCTCCACCATTTCCTACAGAAGTGCCAACAGTGTGAAAAAGGCCCCGAGTCGAAAGGTCTCCAGTCCAGAGGAGGAAGAAACCGAGGCGCCGAGTGAAAACCAGCCGCTCAACAAAAAAGACGAAAAGAAAAGGAAGAAGAGAGTTGATAACCTGATGATGAAGTACCTGTACCGGCCGGACAGCGACTGAAGGTGGCAGTAGGTGGAGGGCTGATGTGGACCTAACTTTGAGGAGTGCTTTTTGACGCATGACCTGATCTAATCAAATCTATTTCTATATTGTGAATGACTTGAACTCTAATTCATCTGCACCGTGTGTTGATCACCTGACGTGCTGGGCATGCTAACCATGTTTGATCATCAAGTGGAATCTTAATGAACACCACCTGAGGAGACCTCTCCTCTGGTTGAATTCCTCCCAGGACGTCGCTGTGATTTACTGTCCCACAAAGACAAAAATAACAGTCAATTAAGACGAGACATAACATTTTTTCCTTCCCTCAACGGGAACTGCAGCCATAATGAGACCCTTAGCTTTGTTTAACCCCAAGTAGAGAAGAATTCCTCAAAGGTGGAGCACGACTGAAAAATAATTAACCCTTAAATTGTCATATTTAAGCTTCAAGTCCACTTCATTTAACCCCTTGTACACCACAGAAGTCTTAGTTCCTCAACTATTGAAGGGAAAATGTTTGAAATAACAATACTAGGTAAGTCCAATATGGACGTTTGGGGATATTGTCCAAAGATTTATTATCAGCCCATACTGATGTCTCCAGCTGCTTGGCTCCAAAACTGAGCTGAAAGTCTCCATGTGTGACTTCACCAAACTCTGTGTTAAAGCATTTTCATGATCAGAGGAGAAAACAATTACAATTACAATCTTTCCTTATTATAGAATAATATCAGGCCATTCATCACATACATGTTTGTGTCCACATGTGTTTTTTTATCTAAAAACTGTTTTTTCTTGATTTGTTTTGTGCATGTTTGTGTTATTCCCATATCTTCATGAACATTATGCTTATTTCTGGTGAAGTCAAATACATGTCTGCTACTGATTTGTTGGTTTGGATTGGAATTAGGGTCAGAGTAAAGTGAGGTTATGAGGTTTTTTGTGCATCGTGTCTATGAAATGTGTTAACAGAACACAAAACCCAGTCTGTGTGTGTGTGTGTGTGTGTGTCTTCACTGACATATTCTACTAACCTACATTGATGTCAGTAGTGACTGGAGGGAAAAACTGCAGAAATATCAACGATTCAGGACAAGATTGAAGCTGAAGTTTGATCCTGGTTCATTGTTGTCGGTTTTATTTCCATTTTCTCTCCCTCTGCCTCTTCCCTTCTTTCCATTCACTGCATGTGTTGCCAGGTTTTGTACCAATGCCCGAGCACAGATCCATCTCAGCCACTGTTCTACTTTCTGTTCAATTTTTTGATAACATCAGCATCTCCTTGTTCTTTCTTGTTCCAGTCCCACCGGTCGAAGACACTACTACTTCAGTAGATCCGATGACGAGGAGGAAGAGGAAGAATCTGGCGCCTACTATTCTCGCTACAGCAAATACAGCAGCCAATTAAAGGAGGACACCAGTGACGACAGGCTGTACGAGAGCGCCTCCTAGTCTCCGCTGTCGCCCACACGGTTGCTCGTCCGTCACCGTTTTGCATGCACTGTTGACTGTTGACCACAGTGACCGGTGTTGAATCTGGTCACTACTGCATTAACGTCAACACTCACAACACTTTCACAAACAGTGGGACAAAGTGTTTGACTCCTCCCTCATCGCTCATCACCGCGGGCCGCTCACAGGCCACACCCACTTGGTTTAGGCAGCCATTCTGTTCATCTGCAGTCGTGGTTGGACGGAGCCAAAGAACTGGAAGCTGCAATAAAAACAAGTTTGGTTTTTTTTGTCACCTTCCTTTTTTTCTTATACTTGTAGTAAATCCTTATAATATATTGTTGCCACAGAACATTATTAAGCCAAAAAGTCCATGTGTGCACACGCGTTCATTGTTGTTTCTTTAATTGATACTGATTTCCAGGAAATAGTCAAAAATAATTCTTTGGTTCTTCTTCTGTGTTGCCATTGGACTCAGATGAGCTGCTCCACAGCTGCTGTGTCTCATCCTGTAAGGCTGCTCTCATGGAGATGCTGTCATTATCATCTGCTTGCTTTTTTTTTTGTGTTATTTTTTTTCTTCCTTCCTGAAAAGTTCTCTGCCTTTTCGCCATCAAATTGCCCTTTTCTTCACTTGAGAGTAGAGTTGCATCATTTACCGCCGCTATTCCTTCAAGGCAACGTCGCTTCTCTCCTCTGACTTTGAACAGTTTCTTGTTGATGTTTGACAGGTTTCCTTTTAAGAGAATTGCCTCGGAGCAAATGAACTTGTAGGAGTTTCAGAGCTCACCTCCATCAGGTGACTTTGGACTTGATTGGATGCCACACACCCAGAAAAATTAGTGCGGAAACTCTGGCTCCTTCTGGTCCTTGTCGCTCACACGCCGTCTGTGCTTTTACTTTGTAGTTTGAAGTGCTTTACCTTTCCAAAGGGAATTCATTCAACCTTGGGCAACAGTCGTGCATTTCCCTCTTCAGTGAGAAGTGAATCCAACAGAGCTGGTGTCATTCTGTATTTTCATTGTCCCATGAGTTGATCCCATGCAGAGACATCGTCATCATGACCTTTTGACAGAAAGCTGTCAGTTCTTCACTTTATGTCTTTAACTCCTCCCTCTGTTAAACCAAACTGTGTATTTCATACAATAAAACAGAATCAAGGGCTGTGATTGGTCAGATTCTAGGATTCACCTTTATTTCAACCTCAGTCTCTTCTTTCACTTGAGCCAATTTTACATTATTTTATGGACTCAAAGTGGCACCAACCAAATAAGACACAATAAAAAAAACTTTTTATAAGTTGCTCCAGTTCCCTGTTGGTGACTGTGAGTGAAAACATCGGTGTCAGAGAAACAGAGACAGGTAGGTAGACTTGTTCAGGTGAATGGATGTTGATGGTCAACACCAACTGATTATCTGTTTGGTCAATTGATATTATATATTATACACCTGAGTGTGAGCCACCACCAAAGCAAAGGACGGAGAAAGTGCGACTTATATTTCAGAAAGGAATTGCTGCTCCAGAGTTGGCTAGATGTTTCATTTATAATATGAATTGATAATAAAAGGACATTTATCAACGTTACACAGTATTTTATGTTCATGTTGTTTCCGGTTACAGAGGCAGAGTTTTTGAATTGGTTTCAATCTCTGTGTGAAGATCAGATGATGGTGATGGTGATCACAGTGAACCTTCACCAAGGATTGAATGAATGTCCATATGTCAATATTACCTCCTGACAATGTGTGATTGTGCTGATAAAAAACAAATACACAAGAGCACCAACATTTTGTCCCCAAACCTGAGGTTAACTCCTCAGGAGCCCATGTGCAGGTGCAGCAAATTTCAGTCAAAATCCAGACGATGCATTGACGGAATTTAAAAAATGAATTTAAAGTAATCATGGTAAAGTCAGGCCAATAGTTTGTCTGAACAATATTATCAGACGTCCTAATAAATAATAAATCAACATTTTTAAGAAATACTGCAAATGGATAGTTGAACCTTATTGTGTTTTCACTTCAACCAGAACTTAACCACAGCCCAAACAAGTGAGTTGCCCCAGTGTCATATGAGTTATTTATTGGACTATGGACATTTTTACTTCCCAACCTCTGCAGCAGTGAAGGATTATGGGTCGAATATTTTCACACTCATGATTCGTAAACTGGAATTTAATCACAGACTTGTTTTTTGTGGAATTGATTTTTTTTTCTCCTTGTGTTCAGTTGTTTAGGAAGAAAAACTAGTGCGTCGTAAATGTTCTGTTTTCAGGTTTAAGTTTTATTCTGGTGTCAAGGCTGAGGAGTCAAACACAGTAACAATCTGAACGTCACATGACAATGTCTCTTCTCCAGTGTCCTTCATGGGATTTAACTGTAATGAAAATGTAGAATCTCACCAGTCGTGTCCTTGAAAGTCTTGTCAGGGACTTGTGTGTGACTTGGACTAGACTGGACTGGACTGGACTGACTATTGAAACTATGCTGTGAAACCCCCTCAGAACCTGCAGCAGCAGAAGCCTGTATTTTCATGGTTGCTCCAGAGTTGCATCATAATCTTCTGAGTCTCCTGAGTGAAAATGTAACTGATGGTCATTAAGGTTCATAGGAGCTTCACATGGAGTCTGTGGCAGAAGAAGAAGTTTGGAAAAAAAAAGATGATGTTGTTTGTGGGAGAAAATGTTGGTTTTGGATTTAATTCTGTGTGGAGTCGACAGGAGTGTGAATTATTCCTGTCTTTGATGGATCCTGGTCAGAGGAGGAGCAGGAGGAGGAGGAGGAGGAGGAGGAAACTCACAGACTGGAGCACAGACGTATTTATATATAAGTATGTGTATGATTCATGCTAGCTTTGGAAAATACTTCATGTTTATTTTCATTATTGAACAAATTGACCACTTGGTATAAATTTTGCATTACAGTTTAATATATTGTAAATAAATAATGGTGATTGTTTTAGACCAGTTTGGAGCCTGGACTCTTCTGTGTGGTTGTCACTCTTCTTCAGGAAGGAATCAAATGAATGATTCTACAAATAAATAAACATTTTAAGTTTTAAAGATTCCTTTATTCAGGGCAGTTAGAATCACACAAGATAATGAGTTAATAATAACCTGCTCATTTGATCGATTAAACAGGTTTTTCCATTAAGCCTCAAAGTGAAGGACGGAGCCAAAATAAAATCATCACCATCTCTGCCAGGAGGGTTGGCTGAATCCACCACCAGAACTCGAAAAAAAAAAAAAAAATCTGAGCTTTGATTAAAAATCCAAGTTTGTTTCTTTCTCCGTTTACTTTTCTCACAGAAATGAATTAGCAGTAAAGAAATAGATCAATTATTTCTGAGACTGAACATTCTTGGAGTGCTTGTCAGACAACGTGAAGGTAGAACCACCATCAGACACAGACCTTTCCATACGTGTCAGTACTCGGAGCGACCTTCAGGTGTTTCAGAGTTCTGCAGATTTAATCCTCACTCTGATCAATATTCAATCTCATATTTGGATGAAGGCTGTGGCCACAGACCAGCAGATAACGTCCTTCATGTTGATCACTCAGGTCCTGGTGGTTGAAGAACAGAATCTACTGCTGCGTTCACAGACCTCACAGAGTCCTTTCACCTAAACGTCTTCATCTTTACTTTTCTTCTGATCGACTGATTTACACAGGTTTTTATAAACAGTAAAACTGTTTTAACGTTTACAGTCTATTAACATTCAACCTGCTTCGGTTTAAGTTCAGTTTTTATCTTAATACTTAAACATTATGTTACAAATAATAAGTTTATTAACTAACCCTTGTTCTACGGTCTTTCATTCACACATTGGTCAGTGGTTAGTTAGCGGCTGGTGATCTCGCCTTACAGAATGGAACATGTGCCACGTCTGAAATCAGCAGCAAAAAAAACAAACAAAGAAGATCAAGGACGTCTTTTCAACAGACACAACTGTTCATGTCACCACTTCTTCAGCTTCATGCAGATGAGAGTGAAGGTCACCTCCTGTCTCCTCCTGCTGCAGCTCCAGACGTGTCACCTGCATCATGTCCAGCATCTAATGTTGATGTTCAGATATAGATCAGAGGGAAATGTTTAAGCTGTGAATCTTGAACTCCTCTTCTTCACCTGATTTAAAGATTTAAAGAACAGATATTTATAAATTAACAACAAAGTATTTTGGTAGAGTTTCACCAAACCATCTGCTCGACAAAATGTTTGTGTCTTTATTTCACTTCAGCTTTTTCCATTCTTCACATATTTGGCCAATTATTAAAAACCATCACTGGCCAAAAATAAAGTTTCTTTTTAAAGAATGAACTCTTTCATCTGATCCTGAACGGTTTTATTTAGAGAAATGAACCTTTTAATAAAGAACCAAACGTCTCTGGGGAGTTTCTTTGCTCAGAGTCAAAAATGAGACAGAAGGAGACAGAAGTTCAGACAAATGGACCAACATCAGGACAATGAAGTCAAAGTCTTCACTCCCTACGAGTCCAGATCTGAGGTTTCCATCAAGAATCTGTCGCAGAATTCTTCATCCAAACATTCTATGGCCGTTCCACTGTCCACGGGTCAAACATGTTTTGCTCTTCACCTGAAGTTCATTCTCTGTGATGAAGATAAACAGCAGGGACAGAAAAGTCTGATCATCTGTAGATCTGCAGAGATGGAAACTGATGGAGACCTGTCTCTACCTCCCACCTCCTGGGGTGATGGTACAGGGAAACCTGGTGAGCAGCAGGATGTGGAGTTTCTCCTCTGGCAGCACGAAGAACTTTGCTGCTTCAGCAGTTCCAGACTGAGGTTCAGGGGAACCGTTGGTTCTGCCTCATATTTCTAAGAATGAAAAAGTGCAGCAGCTGAAACGGAACCAACTTCTCTGTTAAAATTCATTTAAAAAGTACGAGGTAAATTCTTCTTCGTCCTCATCCCTGGAATCCCTCGCTGCACTGGAGGAGGAGGACGAGGAGGAGGAGGACAACGAGGAGGAGGACGAGGAGGAGGAGGACGACAGCAAATTATTGTCTGAATCTCTGGTTCCCTCTTCATCAAGGTACTTGTGGTCCTACAGTATTCATGAGATGGAATTGGCCTTTAAGCTGCTGCAGCAGATCTCTGCAGGCAGAGGGGGAGGGTGGGGGCGAGGACACCTTCTCTCCAGGGAGGGTGGAGGAGATGGTGACGAGACAATGTTGTTAAACATGTGATGTTTTTTTTTTTTTGTTTTAAATCCATCTGTGTGGTGGCTGAGCTCATTACCCTTCCAGATGTGGCTGCTGCTTCTGTCTTCTCCCTCAGGCGCCGCAGCTGACACTTCATCTTGTTTTTCAGGCTGACTTGCAGTCATTGCCTCTGACCTTCTCTGAAGCAAATGGCTGAACTGTCATCTGAACTCCTGGATTCTTCTCTGGTTCTTCTCTGATACGGTAGAGAGGTTGGAGACGGGGCTGATCTCCAGGACCTTTGGCAGCGCAGCGTTTAGGGCTGTTCACCCTGGAGGCTGGCTCTGCGTCCTCCTCCTCCTCCTCCTCCACCTCCTTCCTCTCCTCCACCTCCTACACTGACTGAACCCTGTGTGAATTTCTCATCCATCGCAGGAGGAAAAGAATCAGAGACGTATTCAAACCAAATGGTTCTGTCAAAGTTGGACAAAGGTCAAATATTAGCGTCTGTGGAAAGTTTTACAGATTACCCAAAATATTCATTCCCTCGGCTGCACAGTGCAGCGGCAAAAATACCTGCCTTACGCACAGAAGGTCTTGAGTTTGAGGCCCAGAGGAATACCATGGGGCCTCGTGTGGGATCCATAAAAAGTCTTTCCCAAACCCGAAATACGGAACAGACTAACAGCACAACAACTAACAAAATCTCACACAGATTGTGCTTAAATAAGATCTAATCTAATCTAATCTATTCTAATCTAATCTAATCTATTCTAATCTAATCTATTCTAATCTAATCTAATCTTCTAGTTTAGTGATTGACTAAACTTTGGGCCTGTTTAGTTAGAGACAAATACACTGATAAACTTACAGGAATTGAAGAAAATCCAATCTCAACCACAGATGTTTGCTTCAGTCTCACCGACACGACATCATTGTTTTAAGATATTATTGGTCACCTGATCATTCTCACCCTCATGCTGGGATTGGCTGCAGCTCCCCCTAGTGATAGAAAGTATAATGACTCTCCGCCCTTCGCTCCTTCTCACATCAGGTATTTATTCACTCTCTCAGAAAGGAGTGCAGTTTTGAACAGTACTCTGTGACCCTAAACGCATCACGGTTGAAGTTAGAAACCGTCAGCGTTGATCTGGCTGATGCTCGGACTTCATGCACTGGTCATGAATGTGGCCTTTGACCTGAGGTCAGGAACGGCCCACGCACGACCACGGCCACGACACGTTGATGGTCAGGAGAACAGGTGAAGAGAAGTGAAGCCGGAGCCTCCAGGGCTGATCTCAGGTCAGGGCTCAGCTCTGTTGTTGTGTAGGAGGGTTTGGAACGGAGCTGCAGCTCTGCCCTCTGAAGGTCAGCAGCTGCACCACCACCACCACCCCTCCCACACCCAGCATCACAGTTGAGCCACAGTCTCCTCCGTCCAACTGTTCTTCTCTGCACAAAAAAACAAGGATTTCAACGAGAAACTTGTGTTTTTATAACACGAAATGAGTTTGAGGTTCAATCCTGTAGTTGACAGTGAACTGGTCCAGTTTGACTGGAATAAAAACAGGAACAAATGTATTGATACCAGGTTCTCATGTGATGAACTGCTTCAAATTATATTTTCAGGACACCAACCAAACGAAGGTGTATTTCTAATGAAATCTCATCATGTTCTATTGAGTTGAAAACAACACTGATGTAGTGGCAGGAATTAAAGAAAGACACAAAGATCTTAAACAACGGCTGTTTGTTATTTTCTTTGCTGAAATATATTTTATATACGTATATTTCAAACAGCTAATTTACTGGTATGAACTGATACCAATGATCACAGACGTTCACCTCTGAAATTACAGCACATTCTTTAAAACGCAGCCCCGGTCTTTTCAGTTTCCATGATCGTGGGAAAACAACTATAACAATCTTCTGATTTTACATAATAAAAACAATATCAACGTCTGTATAATAGAATATTGAATCGACTCTAACAGGAAAATCATGGTTTCCTCTACAAATATAAAGAAAAATATTTGTTTTATTTACCTAAACTAAGGAACGTTGATTGAACTCAATTCAATGATTATTAATTGTGATCCTAACAAGTTTTTGCTTTTGATCAATTGTCAAATCATGTTGCTGTTGCTGTAAATTAAATGTTAAAGACGCAGTAAAATACAACTGTAAAACTATATAACTGTACTTTCTGGCCAGCTCTAGACTGCCCTCTAGAAGAAGTCACAAACAAAGCCTAAAGAAAAAAAAGTGTGACTTATAAGTTTTCCTCCTTTTTTTCTTTGACCACTTTGACACTTTAAAATCTTTTTATTTTGCTCCATTTTCTTCTTTGTGTTTGAACAAACATTTACAACAAATGTCAGTTATTTTGTTCTGTTCAAAAAGTCTATTTAAAGTGTTTTTTCCCCCAATGGATTCTCAAACAAAGAGAGCAACAGATGAGACACAGAAACAGGGCGGGGAGATGTCCATGAAGTCCAAGGGAAGGACAGATCTGCAGGATCAGGAGGGTGGGAGGAGCCGGGGGAATAATCAAACGCACCTGTGACAAGTGGCAGGAAAGTCAAACAAAAGAAGAGACGTAGGTGGAGGTGAGACAGAAGGTTGATGGATGTAAATGTTCACTTCAAACTGAGGAGTTCAGTGAAGACGTGTTGGAAATGAACTGAACTGAAAGGAAAAGGAAACGGAATCTGAACCATGTGACGGTCGTTTGTCTCTGGTCCAGATCTGTGGACGGGACAGACACTGGAGGTGGACCAGTCTTCACTGACACTGGAGGGTGAGCACAGTTTTTATTGTTTATTCCAGAGCTGCTTTAGTCAAGTTGAAGTCACTGTTGAAACTGAAATACATTCACAAACACTTGGGAAAATTATGAGAAACTGATTTTTTTCCTTCTCTGATGGGATTCTCTGGGTTTGTGTCTTTTTTGTTGTTGTTGAAATTTAGAATTTGGTTTGATCATAAACTCATTTTGTTCTTATTTGAAATTATCCATGAACAACAACAAAAAAAATAAATATAGAGAACAATAAATATAAAATGTATTGTTGTCTCAGAGCTTCACATCTCTGTGAATAAAAGCTGGTCTTTTATTTTGTTATTTTTGGTTGGAGATTCGTTCATCAGTTCAGTGGAATTTATGATGATCCTAGATTTTTCTGAATGTCAGTGAACGCAACAACGAGCCACAGCTTCTCATGAGGTCAATTGTTGTCAGTTTTGAAAACTAGAGTCCAGGATTTGATTCAGTTCTGTTTGTCCACACTTTATGGTGTGAGGACGTGCGTCTCAGCTGATGCAGAGGGACATTCAGGGACACCTCGTCTGAGCTGAAGGTTTCATCCTGTTGTGTCTGAATATTTAGTCAGAACAGTGAGAGTCTCGTCTCATTATTGTGACTGAAAGTGTTTATTTCTCTGCTTAAGCCTCTCCTGCTGTGGTTAAATCACAGACGCTGGTTCTCCATGTGTGGTAAATGGTTTCACTTCATTTTCTTCCCAACTTTTCAGATTGTATTAAAATTGTGTTTCATAACAAGTTGATTTCGTCAGAAGTTTGATGAGTTTATTCCACGGGTCTGAAAAATATAAGGAGGAACCTTTAGAGTCAGATCTTCACTCACTGCAGCCTGGACAGAGTTGAATTGGAATTTTGAAGTTTACATTTACTTCCATTGATAGTGTGTGTTCATAAATATGGGAATATATTTGACGTATATATGTATATAAATACAAACATAAACATAGACGGAGCACTGGAGAAAGTGAGATTTTCTTCATTTTGAAGCATTTTAGACCTTGATTCTCCTTCAAATGGAGAAACTCCTATGGATAATGTTTTGGACCTGTCCTCCCACACAGTCCTACAGTCTGAAGACCAGAACATCTACAGAGCAGTGACTAAACTCTCTGAAAACATGAATCTTTGAGTAACGTGTGAAAACATAAATTAAAAAAAAAAAAAACACGTCAACATTGAGACAATGTCCAGAAATCCCCCTTTTCCTCGTCTCCACCTTCGTCCCACGTCCTCCTGCGTTTGTTTTACATATTTTGTTCCCACTCAGCAGTAAAAGCCAACATTTATTCAAAGTTTAGTGGTGATTTCCGGAGGTAGACATTGTTCCAGGGAGAGGTTTTACTTTGCCCTGACTGACGATTACTGGCGGTTGAATATTTGCATTTGCATGTTTAATGTCCTTCTAATTCTGTCCATTTGCATAATGGTTTGGTGTGATCTGTCTGAAGTCACTTAGAGGCTCCACAGCAAATGGCTCACTGATCTCTGCCATTCTGCTGCATAATTTCCTCATTCCTGCTGATGCTCTGCTTGGCATCTATTGTAATAGGCTGTCTGATTGGTGATTTACATGTTTACCATACATGGAGAAATACTGCCTCCTCTGGCTCGTGCTCAAATAGCAGGTTGGCTTTATGTCTTTTTGAGCTGGCAGCGCGGTGGCTGCTGGGACATGAGGACAACACAAACATGCGATGGAAAGTTTTCTTCACAACCGTCACAGATCTCTGGTCTTGTTGCTGATTGGTGTTTCTGCCAAACTCCACCCAAATCATCCATGGGTGTAGCAGCTGAAAACAGACATATGGTACAGTGACAACCCTCCCTGCCTTACAGTCGTCTCCAGCTGTTGGAACTACTGTCTCCTTGGTCAGATCTTCTCCTCAGCTCTTTGACACCACAGTCTCAGCTGATCTACAGTAAACTGTCCGACCACTGACTGCGGTCCCTAAATCCCAGGGCCTGAGGATAAATCTCGTAGATTCTTCTGAGGTTCCTCGCTGAACTCCATCCAATCAGCAATCAGAAGTTGATGAAGGGATGTTTGGGGAGAAGAGCTGACAGGAGCAGGATGAGACAGGAGCTGGAGGAGGTCCAGACTTCATTTAGTGCAGTGAAATATTTCATCTGATCAATCGCCTTCATTCACTGCAATAACGTTTGCACTGGAGATATTTTTATTGAAAAAAATATTTAGGAAATTTCAAAAGTCCAAACCCACAAACATTTAAGGATTTATTAAGGAAATAATTTATCTGTTTTTTTTCCCTGGTCAATCATTCATTAAAGACACAACTTTGATGAAAATAACATTTGTAATTTTCAATTGTAAAGTTTCAACATTCTTAATTTTCATGATAAAAAATCGTGTTAACAATCTTTATTTGCCAGTTTCACGATTCACAGAAACAAAAAACACTGGTTTGATGTTAGGAGATGATCAGGCCTGGATCTAAGAAGCTCAGATTAAGAATAAATTACAAAGATGGAAATAAAATATCTCAACTCTGTCAGTTTTGATCTTCTGGATCGTTCTGGTGGAGCTGCTGTTGGAGCTGTTGTCTGTTGATGTCGTGGTTTCACTGTTTCCACTGAAAGGAATTCATTACTGATGTTCACATCGATGAAGATTCTCACTCATCCAGGTCAGGGCGGAGGTTGGAGCTTTCACTGTGTTTTTGTGTAATGGTGGAAATGAGGACAAACCATCAGTCCACAGTAGCAGAAGATCTGAACAACAGTTTGTTTTTTTTAAATAATCTGTGTCAGACTCTGGGATTCTGCTGAAGAAAGTGCAGAGGTGTTTTGTTGGAGTTGCTGCTCTGGTCAGAAATATTTAATGCAATCAATTGTTTCCTGGTCTCCTGTGTTTGTAGAAACTTCATCTGGAGATTGAGTTTTTTAATCAAGAACCTTTTGCCTAAAGAATCTCTTGAACCTCCCTGATGTTCATGTATTTCTATAAATCCTTGAAGTGATTTGATGAAGACACGGTTGAAGCTCTACAGAGCTGATTTGCTTTGACCCTGAAACCGTCTTATACGGAATGGTGAAAGATCAAAGTCGGGCACTTGTCCCACGGTCAGCTGACTCAGAAGCTTCCCAACGATTGGTCCAAACTTGAAGCCGTGACCTGTGGAGAGAAGAGAAGCCACGACAACAGGTCATTAAGTGACATCAGATCAATCGATGCTCTAACCTGGAGTCCACGCCCCACACGTTTGAGCGCGGCGATGGATTGACATCACACTCGAATGCACGCGCAGGAGAAGAGCAAAGCTGTCGCGTCGACTGTCACGCGGCATCAATTCACTTTAGAGAACAGGGACGGCGATCTGCATAGGGATGATTTGTCTTCTCCTCCCACAGCGGAGGCCTGAGCCCGGGCTGAGGGACTGAGATGAGAGGACATCTATCATCAAAAAGGCAGCAGCCTGACATTCCCTCCTGCTCAGGTCTGAGAGGAAAATGGTGAATGTCACCGGGGCTGAGGGAACGCAGCCCACTGCCGTCTGACAAAGGTCTCCCGTCTCCCCAGGACTCCGTCCAGCTTTGAAGCCATAAAAGCTGAGCGCTGACAGTTTGGACGTGTGGATTTTCATCTCGCTACGAAGAATAATGAAAAAAAAGGAATAGTGGAACCCACAGGATGACTTTGTAGCCATAGCAACACAGCAGCACTTACTTTAAAGCTCTCGATTTGGCCTTTGATGGCGAGTACACAACGTGGAGACGAATCAAAATCATTTTTTTTTGTTGCCTTCAGAATAAAACACCTGAACTTGTGCTGCACGTTACTATAAAACTACAACACTGTCTCCACCATGAAGCCATTGATTACAATGACAGTGAATCAGCTGTTTAACAGACAGGACGTCAGGTGACCACAGGTGACTTCCTCCTCAGGTTGGATGAACAAGTTCTTCAGTTTAATGTGATGTTCTATTCATCTGTGCAGTAACGCTGGGCTGAGGTTCTAGTTCACATCATTAGCAGCAGTGTGATTAATTAGTTCTGCCTTATTATTGAATGGATCATAAAACACAATGGACCAGGACGGATCTGGCAGATGGACAATTTCTACCAAACAACGTCCTGGAGAAAAAGATCTGCTGCGTAATTAGTCAGTTCAACGTCTCGAGTCGGGAAAGGCTGGGTTGGATCCTGATCTTGAAGAGACGGTTGGAGAAACTGTACAGACAGGACACAGACCCGCATGGCAGGTCTTTGTCCCCTCTGTCTGGATCTGGAGATAAAAAGACTGTCTTTTGTTGACAGCAGAGATATTTCTGCAAACCGATAGGAAGGAAGAACTTTAGACACTTCCAAGTTGCTGTTGCTGCTCAGTAGGAGGCGCTCTGACCTCAGCAGCAGGGAACTTCCTGACCAGATGGCTCCAGAACTTTGGGAAGATTTTGAACTTTGTTCCAGTAGATTGAAAAAAAAAACCTCTAAATTGTGCAACGTGTGAAAGTCTACAGTCTCATAGTAAATCGATAATCTACAGGTTTTGTGGATGTGTCTGTCCAACACTGTCCTCAAATAAACAAACTACAGCATAAATGTTTACTGACAACCTGCTGAACTTAAGAGTTAAAGAGTCTAAAATATGCTTTTTATATTGTTCAAATCTGAAAACAACAACACAGACAGGAAGGTTTGGAGAAAAAGCTAGAGAAGACAGATTGAGATGGTTTGGACAAGTTCAGAGGAGGGACAGTGGACAGAGATGGAGCTAGCAGGTAGGAGACAAAGAGGAGAATGATGGATGCAGTGAGGGAGGACATGGAGGTAGTTGGAGTTAGAGTTGAAGATACAGAGAGAGATGGAAATTGTTGACTCCCTGTGGCAACACCTGAGAAAAGGGACAAGACAAAAGTCCAAATCTGAAAACAACTAATATAATATAATATATAATAACCATTTCTTTTGGTCACAACAACTGGGTGAAACGCAGTGTTAGTGGATTGTCGTCATTGGTGAGAAAATCTAACAATTCTCACTGATAAACACATTAATATCAGGCAATAAAATCACTGCCATCATCTCTGCTTCATTCTGTCCCTCACTCCTTGTGACACAGTGTCATGTTTTCCATTAATTACAATGATCCTACGATGATAACGTCCTCGTTCCATATATGACCCAACAGAAGCCTTTGACGTGACATAAATTATTTGGCGAGAGTGTGAGTGTGAGTGTGTGTGAGTGTGTGTGTTGTGTCCCTGCTGTGGAAGACAATGACCTTCATTAGCAGAGTGTCAAACTTATTCCACTGGTGTCAATGAATTCACAGTCACAGAGTCTCCACTAGGCACCAGCACTCGGACTTAACCTTATTACAAGAATGCAGTGCATTTGATATTCTGAGATCTTTCTCTTTCTGTTATCCTGTGAGTGGAGAACTGTGAGCTGGTTATTAATTTCAGACATAATTAGGTAAAGGACATGACAGCAAGAAGAGATGGAAAAGTGCCAGGGCAGAGTGGAGGTAATTGTAAGAGAGGAAAGGTGTTCCTCCACCTTCACAATGGACCAGAACTAATTAAAAGTTAAGGATCTATGTTCCCTGAGTGTGTGTGAAAGCTTTGGTGAGTCCGACGGGACGCCGTGGACGTTCTGTCGCTCCGTGATAGCAGTGGAATAGCAATGATTCCGCCTCACAAGATGGAAAGTAACACAATGTGACAAACCCAGCAGTTTGACGTGTGTGTAGCTCGTGTACATGACAGCGCTGTTATTGTGTGATTGCTGCCGTGGAAAACATGACGGCGCCGCTGCCTCTGATGGATGAGGGTTTTATTCCCTGTTTTTTAATAGCAACTTGTACGTCCCTCTCCTCATGGAAAAGTCCGGCATCTCATTAGAGACTGAACAAAACTTTAGGACTTCAGGGAGATTGTGTCTGGTCTACAACACAGGTTGTCCTTGGCCATAAGGGGGAGCTCTCAAACTACCAACACTTGTTCTCTTCTTGTTCTCAACATTTATTCTCTTCTCTCTCCCGTTGATTGGTCGCGGGGCTGTGAGTCAACTGAAGCTATGTGGGTCAGGACGGTGCAATGCTCAGAGGACCTCAATGGCAACCTGGCAGCCGTTGGTTTCGAACCTGGAACCCTACGGACCCAATTCCGCTTCCTTAACCACTAGGCCACCGCTACCGACAAGTTAAGAAATAATTAAGAAAAAAAAAACCTTTTGCAGCCAACTGACCCAACATTAACTTTCCATGTTACCAAAAACACTATTATAATAATATTTTTTTTGGCCCAATGTCTTTATAATTCTACATTTCTGGAGCGCTGCTGTTGGACCTGAACAGTGGTGATGAATTGACTTGATTCAATGTTCTTACAAAGTTGCTGAAAACTTAACTTCCTGTAACTTTGGGAACCAACTCTGCTTTCGGGGCTTTGTTAAAAAACACAACTTCTGTTCAGGTGTGGCCTCCAAGTCCCAGCAGATGTGAATATAATCATCTGATGTTTCTTCAAGCTGCCTGGCTGTGATTTAGTTCCTCGTCCAGTGGGTTTGGGCTCCACTCTGTCCCTGCACAACCTCGTTAGGATGAACTAGACGGGCTTTATTCTATGGACCCTCAAATTCATGAGTTCCTCGCCTCTGGAGAAGTGAACCATATATTTTATTATATCCCAGTATGAGGCACTCGCTCTTCCGTCCGTGGCTCAGCCTGGTTCCAGATGATCCCAGTGGGAGACTCCAGGGGTTTCTTCAGACTGTCCCTGCCTCCATGGGACCAGCTGTGAATCATGAGGTGCTTCATACCTGTGTCTGCAGCTGCTTTAAAAACTGGCACAGTGAAAATAAATATTTGCTTTGGTCAGACATATGTTTTCTGAACTGCAGTTAAGGAGCCACCACCTAGTCTGGTTAAGAAAGTTGGACTGGGTTTATAAGTCAATGTCCTTAGATGCAGAGAGACATAAATGGAATGAAATAAGTTTACAGACGCGGTTTTAATAGAATTCCATTTAGTAAAAGCCTCAACTATGAAGAGAAACGTAAAAATTTCATCCTTCATCCAATATTTACTCTCTTCTAAATCCAAATGCTCTGACACTCAGCTGTCACCAGCTTGTGCAGACATGTACCTTCGGCCGTTACGCCTATTATTTCTAGATTTCTCACATGCACACGTCCACGTCTCTTCACCGCGGTGCTCAGACACGCTGGACTTGTCTGCTCTCTGCTCCTCCTGAGTGGAGAAGGACAATTCATCCTTATTCAAGTGGCTGCTGCTGCGGGCGGACCCTCATCATGAGAACATGTCAGGTGAACAAGGTTCTCGCAGCTGTCTGTCCTGTCCCCTTCACAAACCAAAAGAGTCGACCACTTGACCACGCTGCCTTCAAACAGTGCAGGATTGTGTTAATCTATTCCTTTATTTCCCCTGAGATTCCTGTTGGGATTAAATTAATCTATGGATCTGTTTCCATGACACCAAACTCCGTCAATGACTCGCTCTGACTTTTTTCTCAGACATTCTGAGAAACGTTGGCGTAGAGTCCACGTGAATAATGATGAGTTTGATCAAGTCTTTCCTCAGAAGGACCTGTGAATATCTTCAAGAAATCTCCATCGGTGGATTAACTCAAAAACTGATATTTAGAAGAAGAAGCTCACGTACTGATGGTTTTAGTTATAGAATTCGATGTTCTCCTGATGTTCTGCCTTTGGTTAAACATAATAAATTGACTTCATGGACTTCTGAACTATAGATGAGAAGTTACATGTTCTTTCTTCAGTAACTTCTTGTTTGTGATGATGGATGCATAGATGGACGGTCCGTTGGTTAACTTCTTAACTTAGGTTTGGTTCTGACGAGTGTCCATGATGGGTCCAGAGTGGAGCTCAGACCAGGACCTGTGATCCTGTGTTTGTATAATGAATTGCCTTGAGTGCGATCGGTGCCGCATCAATATACGGTTCCTCTCAGCATAATCCCTTTGACGATTAGTTCTACACAGATTAATTTCCTCCTCAGCAGCGCGGCCTCTGCAGCCTTCGCCTTTTCCCTTCTGGCTGCTGAGCGTATCTGTGCTAATGAAAGCTGGAGGCTCCATCAGGTTGGTTCCCAGAAGAGTTCTAAATTAGCCACTGCTGACGACTACAATAACCTGATCATGTTTTCAACGTTAGTGAAATAACACAACTAACTTTACAGAACGACTGCAGCAAAATACTGCACATTACTACTTTAACTTGAGTACTTTTACACTCCTGTTTCCACCAGTTGAAAGCATTTGTAAAAGGAGTCAAACTTCAACCTCAGTAAATGGTCTGTGGTGGTTGATTTTCTCTGTGAGATTGAAGTAGAAATAACATCATTTTTTTTACCAACATAGAAAATATTTAAAAAAGGAGACGGAAAAGGGAGAAGAAACGTATCCTATTATTAAACCTGTCTATTATATAGACATTTGACTTTGCTAAGATCATCTGTTTAACTGAAATGATCAAATCTGGCAACAAAGACTTTGAGTCAAAACACATTTGTTCTAGAAATGACTAGTTTTTCCTCTTTTCCCAAAATCTTCACCTACCACAGGATTGATCTTCTCTGTAAACTGTTCTGCTTTAACACCTTCAACTTGTGAAAACTCCCATTTCTTCATCAGCGAAGCCAACGTTAGACTTCACACACGGCTCCTTATAAATAATTCAGCAGAACAACGTCTCCATCTTTTGTTGATGAACCGTAATTTCCCCTAAGAAGTCAAGTGACGCGTCATAGTTTGTTGAACAAATATTTGATAAACTTGGCATTTTTATCTGTTGAAGCCCAGAGGTTGAACATGTTGTCAACGATGGTGGTGGAGCTGGATTTCTACAACGTATAGAATACTTTAATACTTCAGTCAGTTTACTTCAAATGTCAGAAGTGACATCTGGTCAGAAACTTGGTTGACAAGGTGTTTTTTTTCTTGCTCCTTATTGATACAAGTGATGTGAAGTGAAGTTTTATTTTTTCTTATTTTACGATGCACCGAACTTTCTGTTCATGGTCTGTTGTGTTTCGTGTTTACCTGAAAATCCTGCTCCGATCACAATGTTGTTGTATTTGGGGTGAGAGTCCAGCACGAAGTGACTGTCAGGAGTTACCTACAAGGACAGAAAGAAAACCAAGGCTCACGAAGACCCCCAGAGAAACAGGTACTACTGTACAAGTAACTCTGTACTTTGGTGGAAACATTTGAACAAACAGTTGGTGAATGTGAAGGAGATCAGATGTGAGTCCAGAGCAGAAAAAAATGGATCGTTGGTTTGATCTTAAATAAATGGCATAAAAAATAAAAGTCATGGATAAAAGCTATAATCCTACATTTCCATTGTTTTTTATGATGAAACACATTATTGAAGGTAAAAGGCAGAAGTATTATAATAATGTAAATAAATAATTTAATTAGAACTGCATTAAAGATCCCAACGGATCTGGCCCCCGGGCCTTAGTTTGTCCATGCCTGAAGTAGATGAAGCAGATAACCTGCTGAGCTGGCTGAACAAGCTTCACAGAACATCTAGATATGTTAACCATCATCACTGCCTAAATATTTAGTTTTGATGAAGGAAAAGGGTTCGCGGTGAGCTCTGCTACGTTCATATATTAAATAAGAACAAATATACTGCTGTATTTCTCTCCTTTTTTGCCCTGCATCTTTGTCCTGTCACATTAGGATGTTGATGTGAACAGACAGTTCTTGCAGCTCTGTCCTCCTGACTTTTCACCGTTCTCACAAACACATTTGTCTCCATGTTGTCTCTGCAGCTGCGTCTGTCCACGTTCATCATGTGCAGGTGAATGTAAGGTGTTGAACCGAGACTCTGGCAGATGTACAGTTTATCTTTACTCTAAAGTTTCTCTGCCTCCATGACAACACGCTGGCTGTGAAGTGAGACCGAGCTGTGACTGTCAGGATTCTCCTTGGTTTTGGACACGGTCACAGATATTAGACCTTCTTCAGCTCTGATGTGTGATTACAGCCCTGACACAAAGGTGTGTGAGCCCAGAAAAACCTCCACCTGTGAATTATATATACAGGCAGGACAGTCTTCACTGGTCACTTCTACAGATAAGTGTTGTGTTTCCAAAGTATTTGAGGATTTTAACGTGTTGTGTCTAAAGGGACAAAGATCTTCAGGCACGTACTGTGTACATGCAGCTCTCCACCACTGCAGGTTCAGGGTGTAGACCAGGGATGCAGCGGGTGATGTAGCGTCGCAGGATGTCGATATCAGATCTGTCCGTCTGCCTGTCCCGCTGGTCAGGGTCTGTGGGGCTGCCCGTGTGAAGACAAATCTGCAGAAGGACATCAACAAACCTAAACTTTCCAACAGCAGAATTTATGATTTGGCGTTTTTTACTTCTTTAGTTGAAAAATAATTTTTTTGGCTTTTTCTTTTCCAAAAACGCCTTACAATTTTAAGTCATTGAGACTTCAGAGATAGTGTCAGAGTATTTTTTTGAATATGGATCATTTTTTTCAAGTGACAAAAATGTGCTTTGTTCCAATTTTGACCTGGGAATTCAGATCACCATGATTCCACTTTTTTCTTTGCCTTATCATTACTAATGGAAATACATGTCCACCTACTGGAGCAAACAAAAATAGCAGTTGTTCATCTGTTTCAGTAATATATTGTCTACAGAGTTGTGGATGAAGTGAGTAATAACACATTTACCATGGCTGTAGTATTACTGTAGTATTAATACTGTCAGGGTATCAAACTTTATTGAAAAGTAACAAAAGTTTTCAACATTTTTTTTAGAAGTTGAAAAGAAAAAAAGATCAGTGAACGTGAACAGGGATTAACACACACACACACACACACACACACACACACTGTGACTAATTACAATATTCCTCTCTGCTTCATTTTCCTCCAAATGATGTTAAATGCTCTTCTGGCTGAGCGTACAGTAGCTCTGGTGACGTTGGTTCAGTGTGAATAATAAGACGTGGCGTCGCCATCTGTGCTTCCCTCCTTTCTACGCATGTGGTCTGCTATTAGCCTGTGAGCTCCCGCTGCTCTGCCACGCTGCCCAAAATAGAGATGTGCCATCAAACCCGACTCGGCTCCTACAACTCCTCCAACAAGACGTTTCATTGGACGATTGTTGGACAATTATTGGACGATTGTTGGACGATTTAGATCTCTGTTTAACGTTCAAAATAAGAGTAATGCTGGCCCAGATTTCTGATTGGTCATGAAATAAGAAGTCACTTGTATAATATGTAATAACGATGTAATAATCCAGATTATAACCAATGGAATGCAGCCAAAAATGTTGTCTTTTCTGACAGGGTCAACAAGAAAAACTCACACGTTCAGCTTTCAAACGTTGACGGCTGCTGCTGCTGCTGCTGTTGCCGAGGAATGGATTTATTTTTTTCAATTAAACAAACCATCGGCTCGTTCTCTGCCCTTAACATTTCCAGCCAAGTTGAATTTAGGCTGGAATTTACAGAGTGTTATTTCTTAGTCCCAGTTTAACAGTGAGTTTAGCTGCTCAGTTGGAATCGATGTGGAAAGAAAGGATTCTCTTCCAAAACAGGAGCTGGTGAACACTGACGGAACACTGACGGAGCGCTGAGGGAACACTGAACACTATGTCAGACCCTTGGCTGTGTCAACAACCATGTTTCTCCATGTGATTCAATAAGTTAAAATATTATATATATAATAAATATAAACAATATAAAAATGGAAACCTATTTCCCTATATATGGTATAACACTGCCGTTACATACGTCGTCGTAGTTGTAAAATAAAATCTTGAATTTTCCCGTTAGTTTCACCAGTCAACAAAAAAACACCAGCTCTAATATTGATCAGTGTCACTGCCTCCTCGTCAGCTCTTCCCACAGACCACAGCGTTGACTTTAAGTGGTCTCCAGAGCAGACACACGTGTTAGAGAATGATTTACAATCCTTTCACTGTCAGCTCCGTCCTCCAGCTCAAACACAGCTACTGGAAAAACTCCAGTTTTTCCAACTCCAGCTTTTTCTCTCAAAACACACTTGAAGGTTTTCTTGAAGAAAACCTTGAAACATCCACAGTAACATCCATGGACTGACTCACCTTCATCAGACCTGGATACTCCTGGGATGGGAGGCCGTAGATGTGGTCCATTGTCTCCTTACTGTCAACTTGAAGGAAACTGGGAAAGCGTTTGTTCACGTTGTAGGACCCAGGAACCTTCTCTTTCCAGTAGCAGACATTAATCTTGGTCACCTGACAGGAAAAAAGACGTTAAAACAAGGACACAGTCACCTGACTGTTGGTTTTCTATCTTGACTTTATACATTTCAGTGGTATATGTCAGCATTTAATGTTTAATGCTTAATGTAGTTTTTCATCAACACTGGAATTCTGCCTGATTTTTTTTGTTTTTGGTCTGACTTTTTAGGTTAACATTTGCTTCAAGATTTCTTTTGTCTTTGATCCTGTAATTTGTGTGAATTCACTACAACTGAGCTGAAACACACAGTTGATCCTCAGCGACTCTGTGGTCTCTGAAAACCAAACCCACAACATCAGCTCACATTGTGCTTCAATGCTGAGAACATCTGTACCAAATTCTGGAGCCTTCCCTCTGGGCACCGCCGGGATATTTTGTTGACAAATCCAAAAAATGTGTTTGGACGACACCATGATCTCCACCTTTGAACTTTACCAAGGAAATGAAATCACTTATTGCTGTGACCACGGGATTATTTTTCTGCCAGTGGAGATGAAATTAGATGTGGATTTACTGTCCCTAAGAGGACATTCATTTCCACAGGACAGTCGTCCAGTTCAGACAGACGTATAACACACTCTACTCTATATCTTCAACTGCTTCATCCTGGTGAAGAGTTCTCAGGGGAGCTGAGCCTCTTCAAGCTGCCTGACGGAGAGGATTATAACTAACTTGTAGATGACTAAATCCTAGGACAGATTTTTACTGTTGTCCTTACCATCATATTTATATTTATATTTTATACCGGTAATAACAGGCAGTTTTAGGTCAGGTTTCAAGAAAACACTTTAAACTGACACCAACATCGCATTAAATATTGTTTTTAAATAAAACTGAGAGTAAAAATAATGTGAATTGAACTGATTATATTAGGAATTTTATTTCATTTTCTTCTTATTGGACCATAAAGTTTTTTTTTTTTTTTCAATGTATACCTGGTGTTTAACGTGTTGTGCGGTGCACAGCCAGGTAGTGAGATCTGCTATGATGTAAGTTCTGAAGACAGCGGCAGCGCTGCATGTAAGGCCTATCTGGATGCACAGGATTAGAAACGAGCAGCTCGGAGGAACAGTCATGGTCGAGTAGAGTGGGGGGGCGGTGGTGGTGCAGTAGGAGAGACAAGGTTGACTGGCTTGACACATGCTAAGCAGAATTAGATGCTGGAGATGAAGTCGCCAGGTGAAAACTGGGGAATTTATTCTGACAAAACTGGAAAAACAACAGAAAAGAACCAAACAATCCATGTTTTTTTTTTAGGGCCTGAAGGAATATATTTTATGTTAGTCAACGGGGGGTTAATAATTGATAAGTAATTGTTATAAAAATGTCATGTTTGTAGAGTAAACTCATGCATTACTATCCACGCTGAAAAAGGACAGAGAAAAGCTTAGAGTTGCTTTTAAAAAAGACCTGGCAACCTTGGTTGCTGAGTGTGGTCTTTTATAGAGAAGAAGAATGTTCGGTTCAATTACTTAAATATTCATTCTTACACTAATCAATACAACACTTACTCCCCTTGAACCCTAATGAAAACACACAGGCACAGAATTGGCAGCGTGACTTGGACACAGCAACTTCATGTTGGGTAAAAAAAGCAACACAACAACAACAACAGCAGCAGCAGCAGCAGCAGCAGATGCTTTTCTTCTCATCGTTCTTTCTCCCCATTCAAATAAAAGTGCAATTACAAAAGCAGCGCAGCGTCAGTAAGGTGCGAATTAGAATTTAATGAAATGTATTCACGCTGCTACATCTGAAGGTGGAAATAATAAGGAGGCGTTGTTCACCAGCTTTCAGCCTAATGAACTATCCGAGCATCCACTTGTTTCCAGGGACCATAAAAATTCAGACAGAATTCTCTGGCCAGCCAATAAAGTCGGAGTCTATGCTTTTCTACCAGTTCACTCAGGCATGGCAGACCACACCCCCGCCCCCCCCCAGACCCCCCAGACCCCCCAGCCTGCTGCAAGCCTGAATAATGCAATTCCAATATCTACTCCAGCTCTCTACTCTAACAGCTGTCTGCTTGTTTACCCATTACTTTCTCTTTCGGAATGTGTGGCAAACTGCAAGATGGTAAAGAAGTGGGCTGCTGACTGTGTCTGAATCCAAATGTTGGGGCTTTACTGCACTTTCAGGCATAAATAATATAATATGGACTTATTCGTATAATGCGGAGAAAACAATGTCAACCATATTAGTGTTTTAAATCATTTATCTTGGTATTTCTTTCCAATAACAGTAGACGGCGTTGAGAGAATACAAATGTTTGTCGGTTGGTTTCCAACCTCCTACAGCAGCTTGTGTCCAAACATACTTAGCATTTCACCTCATTAAAAGGTGAAACTGCAGTTTCCGACAAACCGTTTGTCTAATGAGGATCTCGTGTTCTTTTTATTTGTTTTATTACCATGTATGGTAATTAGTCATGGATAATGAGACGTTTCGTAGCCAATTTTATTCTATTATTTGGCAGATACAGGAAACACAAGCAAAGATGATTCACATTTGACACAGACCTCTGGAAGGAAGTACTTATTTGGACCAGAACTTTTAATTTGTATTTGCACAGTTTTATGTTCTACTCTTGCCTAAATGACTGATGACTTCTTTGTGTGAAAGTGTCGACATTTTCTCCGACAATTTGATTTGACAAGTGTTCATATGGATGAACCGTGTGTCAATGATGTTGTTTGGAAATGTGGGGACCTTAAATGACAGTGACAGGAAAAGTAAAAAAAAAATCTGGTCCATGTTCTATATTTTACATTTATTCTGCCTTTTGTCTTTGAAGCTGAAGTCACCTGTGTTTTTAGTTTTCACCACTAGGATTGGATTTCATGACTGAGAAGTTCATGGTCATTTATTCCTGGTTTCACATCATCCTGGTACTGAAGGGTCTGTGAGAGCAACTTTTTCCACATAGAAAAAACAGCAGATCTTCAAATGAGTGGGTTATTTTCCAATTCAGGATAATCTTTTAAAATGTTAAATGTAGTGGATGAGCTGAAATAAAGCATCGTTGAAGTGTATGGACTCAGACGTATGTCAGGTTGATGATGGTGAAACTAACATTTACAGCTTTGCTGTTTTCAGACGGATGTTGTTTTTCCATCAACTTAGATTGAAAAATGTTATAGTTCAGGATGTGATCCATTAAACCTAGAATTGGATCAAATCACTCATGTGATGCTGTTGACTTCCTGAGACGACCTTGGTTTCTCCTGTGTGGTGATCATATCAGCAGCTGTGAAGGTCTGTCTTCACACACACACACACACACACACTCTTTCTCTTTGAATGGATCATCTCATTGTACCTGTAGTGGAAGCTGAAGGCCAGTGTGGGCCAGCAGTTTGTTAGCCCAGGGTCCGGCCGTGATGACCAGTCTCTTTGTCTTGTAAACACCAGCTGTTGTCGTCACGGTCACAACTGGACCAGGCTTGATGTCTGTGACTTCCTCTTTGTCTCTGATGATTCCACCCAACTTCTCAAACTGTCTCTGTGAGGAAATAGGAATCAGAAACATTTGACTTTAACGTACATTTTTACTCTGTGGTTGCAATCTTGAAAATATAAACACTTTCTCATTAAGACATGCATTTGAGGACAATCACCAGAATGATTGTCCAAAGAAAATCATGCTGCTGCCCCATTTTGACATGTGTAATTTCTGTGTTTGGATTTTTCGTTTTAATTCTTAATTTTGGAAATGTTGCCTTTCATATATTAATTTAAGGCTTCCAGATCTTAGATGGATGAAATGGTGAAATTAAATATAAAATCATATATAACATGTAAATGATCTTTTATCAACCCTAAAATAATTTGGAGCCCAGTTGCATGTCTTTTAGTCTTTCCTTTAGGACAGGTTGCTATGATGATGTCCTCAGGTTATTCACTTCAGGGACATCTACAGAACAGACCTGCAAAGGTTTTATGAATCAATTTATTGATTCACTGTAGAATTCACAGCATTTAGACTCAGTTCACATTCATTTGCTACTGGAAGGAATTAAATGTTTCAAATCACTCTAGATGTTTCTGGTGTGGATGCTCATGGTTCACATCTGCAATCCTTTTCGTACCATCTTGTGATCTCAGTGAAGTTGAAGGTCTGACGTTGGTAATTACAAACCAAGGCTTGAAAGACGGAAAGTATGACTAATAACATGTAGGAGAAGCTGATGAAAAAATCCGTCATGGACTGGACTTTCAATCTGACTATGATATTAGAAAAATTCTATCAGCATTTAAATGCACTTTATGAGTCAAATGCTGGACTGAGTTACGCAGCTGGAATAGAACTGCTACTGTGTTTGTTAAATGTGATGAATAATTTACTATAGAAAAGGGAAATTATTTGGCTCGAAAGTTGAAAACCCTGAAAAAAAACAACAACAAACAAACATCTATTTTGATGAATTCCTAACTTGACTGAAATAGCAGCAGTGAGATTGTTTTTGACCTGGTAACCATGAACGGCTGCTGCTCCACTCAGCGCTGACAGACCAGAGAAATGTGAATTTATTGCTGAAGATACTGACGCTTTGTGTTGTTATTGGATTAAAACAACACCCGCGAACAGACGATGTGTTTACTGTCGTCTGCCTTGTTGTCTTTCCAGTGCTTGAAATGAGATTTTCTCCTTCGTTTTCACACTTCTCAGATTTCAGGTCCTTAACCTGCAGTTCACGGTCACAGCTCATGTTCTGCTGCAGAATCCTACTATAGAAAAGGGAAATTATTTGGCTCGAAAGTTGAAAACCCTGAAAAAAATCAACAACAAACAAACATCTATTTTGATGAATTCCTAACTTGACTGAAATAGCAGCAGTGAGATTGTTTTTGACCTGGTAACCATGAACGGCTGCTGCTCCACTCAGCGCTGACAGACCAGAGAAATGTGAATTTATTGCTGAAGATACTGACGCTTTGTGTTGTTATTGGATTAAAACAACACCCGCGAACAGACGATGTGTTTACTGTCGTCTGCCTTGTTGTCTTTCCAGTGCTTGAAATGAGATTTTCTCCTTCGTTTTCACACTTCTCAGATTTCAGGTCCTTAACCTGCAGTTCACGGTCACAGCTCATGTTCTGCTGCAGAATCCTCCACAAAGTACGACTCTGCTGCAAACACTGAGCCCGGACCACCCACTGAATTTTAATACCACATCAAATTTTTAATCTGCAGTAATTAGTCAACCCAATGAGACATTGTACCAACCATTGTTACGTACCATTAAATGCTGGGCTTTTCTTTTTTGTTCTGTTTTCTGTGATGTTATACAGCGGCAGGAAAACAAACAACATTTACTCTGTGACTGAGTAAATATGAAGAGTTCCTCTGAGATGAAGCTGTGTTTATGTTTGGTTCAGTTGGTAACGGGCCAAATGCTCGTATGTGAACCACGTGTTCTTGGAGCAGCTCGGGTCAGAACTGATGCTTTTTATTGATTTTCAAGGTTTTTACTGGAGGTTAGAGTTCAAACTAAACGTTGTAAGAAATCATTACCAACTCTGTAGAAGTTTGTTGATCTGGAACCCCAGTGTCATCATCATACATTTCTAACACAACATGTTATTTTGCATATTCTTTTACGGAAAAAAGTAAAATCCACATTTCTATCTTTGACTTATTGCCTTGTGAAAATGGAAATAATAGGAGAAAAGTTTGGATTTACCTGCACAGTCCTTAGTGCACGATCAGCAAAGAGAACTCCAGCGTTTATATCCACCACAGCTTCATCTCCTTCAGTCAAGTTGAAGTGAGGGATGTGTTGGTTGAAGTTGGCAGAAGTTAGAGCCACAGTAGGAATCTTATTTTTCTGCAGTGTGTTCTTAAACATCTGGTATGAATGGCTGTCTTCTGGTCCCAGTACCAGCAGTCCTGTTTGTCTGGAAGACATCAGTGAAGATGGACGTTATCATGGTTAAAAGATGCACTTGCAAGAGTTATAGAATGCAAGAGTTATAGAAGCACAGACTATAGGCCAGAATGAGCAATTAAGGCTTGGTCTTTAGTAATGAATGATTCTTGTATAATTTACCTTGAAATAAAGTTTATTGTTATTTTAAAACATTGGGGAAAATGTTTGTGGAGAAACCAAGCGAAACAATAAATCTAATACAAAGTCTCAGATTTTTTTTTTTTCACTCTGAACGTCAGTGTAAAACAGATGACTTTACCATCTACCTTTTAATGACATATCCAGGTGTTAGTGAAGGCTTTTGTTGAGACCTGTTGTTTGACATTTCACCACTAAACAAACACAGGAGTCATAATTCCGGTCATATTACTTTAAAAGTGGGCGGGGCTGTTGTCCTATTGGTGTTGCCAAAGGCGAACTGTGGTGAATGACTCAAACCTCACTGCTTTGTTCTGCTTTCCAAGTGCAAAGAGTTCAGAGAGAAGAAAAACATCCCTGTGTTTTAATTGGCTGTAACTTGTTTGGTCCAAGTCTTTCCATGATCTGTTTAAAGACCTGAGGCCTTCTGCCTCAGACCAAATCAGTGTTTTCCATCTCACACAGTTCTCTTCACTATCTTTGATTTTCTCACCTCCATCGTCGTCTTACACGCAACCATCTGATGGTGTTTGTCACCACCTTCCAGTCTCTAATCTCCCTCAGATTACCTCTTCTACACAGATTATAATCTAACTGTGTGGACCTGATTCCTCTCTCTTTTGGAAATATGTGTTTACCTGCGTTGTTTCCATTCATCTATAATCTTTGCAAAAACATGATTTATTTATTACTAAAGTATAATTCAGAACTGAAAAACAGATGAAAGAAACATACTTTTTCATTTTACCATGAAATTGAAATGATAACATCTTTTAATCTATAAAGGTTTCAGTATTTCTTCGAGGCAGTGGTGCCACTGAGCAAGGCACCGTCCCCAACCACTGCTCCCCATCACTGAACGCTGCCCACTGTTCACTGCGGTAATGGGTGAAATGCAGAGGTGACGTTTCCTTGTGTGCAATGGTGTAAATCACAATGTCACAGTGACAAGGAGTTTGATTTCCTTCCTTTTCTCTTAGAGGACTTTTTTTTCTGGACTATTTTGGTCTTTTGGAGATGGTTCACCTCTTCAGCCATGAGGTCTTCTGGTTCTAACCGACTGCAGGAAAGGAATTCTGGTGTTGTATTTATCCTCTAAGTGGCTGAAGACCAGACAACAGAGTCGCTGTAAAAAATTCAGGAGGGACAATGTCCTGAAAACTTGTGTCCACAAACTGTTTCATAAACTGTCTTTTGTGTTTAAATCTATAAAATTTGCAGTTGATTTTTACCAAAATAATTTCTTATTGATATTTTCCAGGCCTTGTTGCCTTCTTAATCATCCATTTTATAAAATCGTCCTGTGGATCTTGATTCTTTAACCTCCACTGACCCTTGAATGTCAGCGCATAAGTCCCTGCTTGTAATGAACGGGAATTAACCTTTAAGATAATCTTATCTTGCGTGGCTGTGCATTTAATTCCCAGTTCGTCCCCATGCAGCTGATTACTACAGAGTGAAAGGTTGTAAAACACAGGCTCTCATTCGCTAATCTGCACGATAGAGGTTTGGCTAAACTTGGCCGGCAGTGTTTCCTCAGGGCTTCTGCAACCTTTGTTGGCAGCCGTGGGGCGTAGACGAGCTTAAGACATGTCCAAAGGAATCAGAGGATCTTAAGACTCTGTCCTGTGTTTGAAGATGTCCTGCCATTGCATTTATTCTGGATTAAATTAGACATTACATGGATATGTCCTCCATAAGCTACATTCTTTAAACAAACAACAAAAGTCCCCTACGCCCAACAATTCTTACATTGAGGCAAATACATAATCATCTGTAATAAAATAATGACAGTGAAATTGCTTCATTTGCCCTCTTGGTTTTATGAGACAGGCCGCAGGTGCAGAGATGATTGTAAATACGACGCCTGGTTTAGTCTGACCTATTTAGGAAGGTGACCAGTGGCACTAATTCACTCAGTGCATGTGCACACGTTGACATACAGAGAGAAGTCATAAAAATGTCCTGCTCCCAGAATTTAGCTTCACTCTGGGGCTTATTCAGTGACTACATCTGCCCCGGAGGCAGCAGCTGGAGCATTGCTCACACCAGCCTTGACTTTTCTCATTAGAATGCAGAGAATTTTTTCCACCAGCCCAAGGGCACAGGTGGCTTTTAAGATGAGGAGCCATCAGTCATAAGCTGCAGATGAGTGCGCAGGGTCAGGGAGGTACACTGTGTTTCTAGAGAGCTCCATGTGAGGGTGGCTTTGTGTCACGGGTTGTTACCCCCAGACACAAATAATAAATTAGCAGCCATTTATTCGGCAAAGCCTTAGAATCAAATCGGGGAAGTGCAGCGCAGACTGATGGTTGAATTCTAATGTCTTTCACTTGTATATGTACAAACTGCTATTTGAATGCAGACCGAGGAAGAACCAAGCGCTGTGTCGCACTCAAAGACACGGAATCTGTCAAATTCAGTGACGCCGGGGGTAATGAGAAAGTCGTACGTTTCTGCCTACTGTGGATTGAGTCGCAGCTCTTGTGCTTACGTCGCACCTTGAACGTGACAGATCTTTGTGTTCCCTTCAAGCTTTTGTTGTGTTCAGTTTAATAGGTTTTTGTCTCTCCGTGTTCCTGCCGACTGCTTACCTGTACAGTTTGACGCCCGACTCCTTCTCCAGCTCTGCCCACATCTGGTAGCTCTCATGCATTAACTGAGTGTAGAAGTCCTGCTCGTAGGCCTTGCGGATGATCCTGGTCTGGCCGTGAGAACTTCCACGGCTGTGAGGCAGAATGAACTGGAGAAGATGGAGATTGTAGGTCATTTTAGTGGAATGAATGTGGTTGAAGGGTGAAGTGGATCACAAGCTTCAAGAAGGTGTTCCCACAGCATTCCTGCATCCTTGGCTGGAAGTCTGTCCAAGGTCATCTGGGACAGTGTTCCCCAAACTTTTTAAATGTCTCGTCCTATTATCATGGACCGCTCTTCAAGTTGTGGCAGATAAATACTCCTTATTACAAGTAAATTTCCGGTGTTCTGTAATATTTTCCAACCTATAAAATCTTCCTACCAGAATTAACTGTGCATGCACACAACAAGGGTTTCCCAAGTGCCTATAATTTTCTGCTACCAGACCAGTATAAAAAGTTAGAATCTTGTATTAATGACTTGAGTTTATTGTTGTTGTCTTCACTGAGAAAATATTTCCTAATCAAATATAGTTTCATTATTGATGATGGAATCCTAGCCATTCTATTGGTCAGTTCTTTTGTTGATGTGGGTATGGTTTGTTGATATGGGTATGGATCAAGTGGAAGGAATAGACAGATGGGGCCAAAAGGAAACATTATTTCTCTGTGGCCCGACACCAATTCACCCACGGACAGGCACCGGTCCCCGACCCGTGGGTTGGGGACCACTGTAACCAAGGTATTTTCATAGACCAGTATTTTTCTGGGCCATGTTGGTGAACCAGGACAAACGCTTTTCACTTTGCACCTTTAATTCTTGGATTATAATTCTTCTTCTTCTTTTTATTATTATCATTATTATTAGTGTTAGTGTTTTAATCATTCATTCCAGTTCAGCCTGGTTCAAACTAACTTTACTCACTAACATATGTCATGGTAATTGCCTAACACCACTGCTTTGCTCCATTTACGGGCATTTTTTGTTGGTGTTCCACTTTTGCACACATTGTTTTAGACTCTATTTATAACTAACTGTAAGAAAATAATAATTAAATTAATAATAATTAATTTAATTATTATTAATAATTAATAATGTTCTTGCTGCTAATGCTTTGTCAACTGCCATCTCCAACATTAAATTAAATGACAAGAAAAAAATTATATATTGAATAATGAATAATATTTAAAATATTATAGGAGAACCAACATGGCTTAATTTTTTTTTTTTTTGAGTAAAACAGTTTTAAAGATCCTAGATTCTGTATGAAATGTTTGCAAAGTGCTTAAAATTAAAGTCGTGTCATTCTTACAGCAATAAAAGTCATTACACGGAGAATGTGGTGAATTTTTATTGTTGTATTAATAGTTAAAAACATGCCATAAATACCAACCTGACACTAAACTACAGCACAGACTCACACTCACCTGCTCCAGCAGCAAAGTTCTCTGCTTCTTCTTCACCAACTCATGGGCCGTGAAGGAGCCTTGAACTCCGGCTCCGACCACCACACAGTCGAAGTCTCCTCCGGTCGACATGTTGTTCTCAGCTGGACACGACCGCTCGACACGACCTGACGTTAAAACCGACTCAAACCCGTGACGGTGACGACGAAGTCGAGGAACAGACAGCGTCTCAGGGACAATATGCCCCGAGTCTGAACTGGCAGGCACAAGCCTTGGCTGACGCACAACGGGAAATTTTACCCACGATGTTGTGATCGTCGCTTAGAAATGGAGAAATTATTAAATATTGAGGAACAAATGAGATTTAATAATAATGTGTTAGTCTGTGTATATGAGAAAACTGAGCCTGATCCTGGTCTGTGAGGGTGAAGAGTCTCTGCTCACAGTAGTACATTTAATCTAACTGTGTGTACAGATTAGGATTATATTCCAACCTGAAATTCAACTTTTTTGACAGGCAGGTGTGTGGTGAGCAGATGAATAGTTTTTGACTTAATCTCCTGGAAATGTAACACATGTTACTTATGACCCAGTGTGGCCCTTGACCCTTGTCTGATCAGAGGAGATTATTGAGGAGAGACTCACTCCAACTTCTCCAAAATAAAAGATTCTCTTTAAGATTCCTCTGGGACAAAGTGTCTGAAGAAAAAATTTGGGGTCAAAAAATATTTATTTGTCAAATATATACAGTAGTTGTCCAGTCTGAGGCACTGCTTCAGTCACCAACGTGTTGACAGTTGTGTCTCATCAATAGGTAACTTATTACTGTAGTGAAACCAAACAGCTGCAAAGTCCACCAGAACCTCATGGTGAGGACGAGTGAGTGAGGGTGAAACACAGTACTGACACGGTCAGTGGTCAGCACGTATTGGTGAAACATATGTGTTTAAAAAATACATATTTTTAACGTAAAGCCATTTATTTTTAAATTATTGTGCAAAAATAATCTCCTCCAGAATCCATTTGTTTTTGTTTTATTTCCATGATCTCATTCTTATACAGAACATGGATTTAACACCAGAATAAATTAGATAAAAATGAATTACATTTTAATAAAATACAAAACATACAAACAGTTGGACCATTTGTTGACAGGCCTTTTCTTTGCACCATCTTCAAGGTCAGCTGTTGGGAAATGAACCCACACCAGTTCCCTCCAGCAGCTGCGCAGTAGAGTTTCCAAAAATAAGTCTGTAAAAGAACCTCCGTGTTTGTTTGTTTGAAACCAACGACTTGGACCTGAGTTTCCTGCAGATGAAGAAACCAGCTCTGGATGATCTCTACTATACTCACAGATTAATCAGTTGGAAGTTGCTGTGGACAAAGTTGTGTGAAAGTCATTTTGCGTTTTCTTTTTTTTTTTTTTTTTTTTTTTTTTTTCTTGGTGAGGTGACAGAACACAACTCAATAGTTTGATCTCTGTGTCTATGAAGTGCCTGACTGCACACTTGGTCTCTTTTGATGGAAGAGGTTGTTACCACACCTGGAGAATGCTGTGTTAGATGAATTGTGGGTAAACAGTGGACTGTGTGGCTAATGGCCTCTGTCGTGGACAGGAGGCTGGGCAGATGGATTGCGAGGCAGGATAGAGCCTTGAAGGGTCAGATGGTCAAACACCCTGCAGTTCCACCGTGTCACACACACAAAGTGTGAACCTCCCCACAGTCTCCATCCTGTTACATTACACCACACAACATTAACTCCACTCGCTGCACATTTCAGCAATGTTGCATGTTTCAGCACATTTGTGTGAAACTGAATTTCCTGCGAGGCTGAGAAACAGTTTTTAGAGGATTCACCACAGAAGCTCCAGAGAGCAGGTGGCCTCCATTCATGTTACTACAGTGTGATTAAAGGGATGTGTGCAGTCAACAACAAGGAAAAGGTGCAAAAAGTGAAAATATAGGAACAAACTTGAATTATAATGTATGTAGAGAGGTGACAAAGAGGAGGATGATTAGACTCTGTGAGATCTTCATCCATCCAAGTTCTTCCACACATTTTTATCCTCGTATCCATTAACCAGTGTGTGAAGGCAAAACATCTCCACAACTTACCTCACTGAGGCTGGTGAGGTCACTGATGGCCAACCTCCTCAACTGAGATCCAAACCCACCCAGGAGGTGAACTCCATGTGTCATCCAGTGACACAGGGCCAAACCGAAGACCTCCATCCTGGCCATGATATCCAAGAGTTCAGTTTTGCACAACTGAACCTTATCATAGGGTTGGAAAGATGTTTTTCTCCGTAAATAAGAAAGGAGACATGATATATATTTTATATACATATATATTTTATACACACAGATAAACATGTCATTATTTTTCCAATTAAGTGAATGTTGTTCAGATCTCCTGCACCTATGGGCTGATGTTCTAGTTTCAGGTCTAGTTTATGTTTTGTCTCATTTATTCTGTCTGTCCGTCCTGTATCCACCTGAACCCCCTCATTTAAATAACAAACTGTCTTCTAAGCTCCAAGAAAATGTCCATCTACTTAGAACTAAACTGTTTGTGGAGACATTAGAAGAGTTTAAACTTCACTCATGGTGATTTCCTGTTCACCAAAGTCTGGGAGAATGATCTGGTCCAGGATCCTCATTGTACTCTTGCCACTTTGCTCCAATCCAAGTTGTCTTCAACAGTTTAAACAAGGTTGAAGTCAATGTTGGACATGACGTAATGGTGCACAGTCAAGGTTGAGTCTTTTTCATTCCGGTCTAATATTTAACTTCTCTCCTTCTTCTTCTTCTTCTTTCAGCCACAGCGAGTCAACAATTTCCACCGTGTCCTCTGTATCTTCTACTCTAACTCCAACCACCTCCATGTCCTCCCTCACTGCATCCATCAATCTCCTCTGTGTCTCCTACCTGGTAGCTCCATCTCTAGGATCATTCTTCTACCAATGTATCCACTGTCCCTCCTCTGAACATGTCCAAACCATCTCAATCTGTCTTCTCTAGCTTTTTGCTGTCTGTGTTGTCCCTCTAATCACCTCATTCCTGATCCTGTCTATCCTTGTCTCTCCTAAAGAGAATCTCAGCATTTGTATCTCCTCCACCTCCAGCTCTGTCTCCTGTCTTCTACATATTCCTAGTGTCTCTGATCCATTCATCATGACTGGTCTCACAACTGTCCTGCAAACCTTTCCCTTCACCTTTGCTGACTCTTTTATCACAAATCATTCCTGAGACCTTTCTCCAGTTGTTCCATCCTGATTGACCTTCTCTCCTTGTACTTTATTATTAAAGTTGCTGCAGTTTTGTCCTTGTTGTTTCTTATCTAAGTGTATTAATCAGTAACTAATTGACCACGACACCGTTGGCAGGTCAAACATTATCAGAACTGAAGAAATGAACATTGACAGAATGATGTAGCTCCTTCTCCAGCACTTTCTTTAAACGAGTTGCAGAAACCTTTTTAGTGACTCTCACAAGGTTCACAGAAAGATAAAATGAGTTTTCAGTGAAGTGTTTATGATCTGGGAGTGTTACTGGGACACTCAAATCACCATCTGCCGGCAGTGAAAGTTAATTCTCCCTGGGCAGGCAGCGGAGGCTTGCTGCTGGGCCCCCAGCAGTCCACGTCCCTCAGCTGTGCATGTAATGTGATGAACGGTGTGTGTGTTTGAGAAGACAGTCCTGGGCTCTGCAGCAGGGGAGAAAACGCAGCGTCAGGGCATTTCCACTCAGGCACTGCTGTTGTCCATGACATCAGGGATCCTGGAAACAGCAGAAAGGAATGAAATATATGGTCTGGAATATTAAATGAGGGCCTGGATACAGAACCACGTTTCATGGTTGGAGTTTAAAACTCACACACCAGGAAAAAAATTAACCCTAAATCAGTTGTTATTTAAAAGGTCTCACTCTGAACGATAAATATCATATATGCTTACAATATATACATTACCTTATGGCTGGTGGTCGTTGAAACTGACGATGAAAGTTATTTTTTTTGATTCACATCATTGATTTGGCCCAAGTTTAACCCCTGATGCCCTTCCTGAAGCACCGGTCATCATTTATCCAGACTTGGTGTTGGTTTGTGCTTCCTAGTGACTGACGGGAGGAAAAACATTTAGGAAGAATGAAGATATTTTACTATTGTCTGTATATAAACCAGGAAAAGCTCATCATAAACTGCTCTGTTTTGTTGTTTTCTTCACAAGAAACAAGATAAAAACATTCCCGTGGAGATTTGGGAAAACATCATGTCCAGCCCTGTTTATTTTGCAGTTTTGAATCTAAAATCAAAGCAGACACTGGATCTTCTGGGAGGAGAATTCACTGAAAGTTCTCTTTGTAAAACTGACATATTTTGAGCTGCGATCCTAGAGACTCAAGAAAACAAATTGGATTATTAAACATCTACCACATGGTTTTAGAAACAGATGTTGGTTCCATGCAGTGACAGAAGTGAGGTTTGGAGCTCCTCCAGAAATATCATCACAGATCTTAAAATGTCCCCCACTCTCCTATGTGTTAACATCTGTGGTCTACTCTTGTTTTCTTCCCTTCAGGAGTTGATGTTCAGACAAAAAAAAAATAGATTTAACCAACACAGACAACAGATCATCCTTTGGTTCTGTGATCTAGACTAAAAAGAATCCATGTTGGATTTTGAGTACAACTTCAAAAATAATTAAGTTATTAATTTTAATCCATCATATATAAGGAATAAAAATGGTTACAAGATATAATTTATAAAGCAGCTTTTTAATCATAGAAAAGATGATAAATAACATTCAAAATAACTTTCTACTGCTGAGCTGAAACCAAAATGCAAAACTGACCATTATAGAGATAAAATATAATAAAAAAAAAGTAGTAAAGTTTCTCAGAGTCAGTGTTGTATATTAATTATAAAGGGTTTTGCAGTTTATATAAAATAGTTGGTCATAATGGTCTTTTCTCTGATTAGACTAAATCAAAATAAGAAAAAAATCAAACAGACAACAAAAGAAAAACAACTTCTGTTCTCATGAAGACAGATTGTGAATTCATGTAGAACGGACGACGTGTCCGAAAACAGCGTGATATTCACAAGCATAACTTTTTTCTTGTCTGTTCCCCAAATGTTTAAAAAAAAAAAATAAACCCTTTAATATTTATATTTGTTCTTTCATGGATGGAAGTTATCGTTTTTAGTTGTTTTTGCCACAGATTTTATTTTGTAGTAGCTCTGAGCTTCCTGCTGTGTTCCTGTCACCTCTGACCTTCTTCCTAACCTCATGTCTGTATTTTGTTCAGGTGAGAACGTATGACATTGGTGTTGTTTCTGAAAAGGTCAGAGGAGGAAATCACTTCCTGAGGCTTTTTATTTACATAAATTCACAGCTGACGACGTATTCATGGAGTTTGAAATATCTGGAGAACAAAGGATGAAAACTTAAGCATCATGAATAATCAACAGCTTGTCCTCGTGCAGGCAGCGATCGCTGTCATGTGACCATGTTAATGTGTAGCCCCGGTGTCCAGAGAGCTGCGACCTGAGGAGACGTCCCTTCACTCAGCCCCCACTGTGGTAATGGTTCTGTTTAACTGCTCTCTTCTGCACAGAAATTGCTGCAGGATTAGTTGCTCCATTCTCTCCCAGTGGCCCAGTACTTTTGTTGCCAGGTTCAATGGTGGCTTTTTGTCTGTCAGATGGATGTGGATCCACTGAGGGGCGACGGAATTACCTCCACTCCAAGGAGATGTTTGTGGATAAAGGCCCCGGCCTCTCGTGTTCTTGCTGTGCGTGCAGCAGATGTGACCGTAATGATACAGGCGTCCACTTCAATTTTCTCTGTGCTTCATGTTTTTGTGTTTCATCTGAATGGACAGAAATTTGGTCTGTGTGAGAGAAACGTTGCTGCCTGTGTTCACGACACTGATGTGAACAGTGTGAGATTCCCGGTGCCTTCCAGCCGTGCTGAGGGAATATTTGCAGTTCAGTGGAACAGAGATGGTGTTTGTGGAGAAACGGTTCAGGAGGAACCGAAGTTTTAGCCTCATTCCTGTTTGGTTTTCTCCTGCAAAACAAACGGTTTTGTGTCAGGATCAGGAAAAGCTGTGATGTTAAATCTCTGCTGCGACTTTATTTGATGAAAGTCCGTCCTTTTATAACAGAACTAAGATGCGTCTGTACAGAAAAATATGAAGAATAGAGTGTCTGCAAGAACCTGACCCACCAAGACATTCTGTGTTAAAATTGACCACCATTTTTTGTTACAAATTCCCCTTCATATTTTCCTGTTAGAGTCGTCAGATTGTTAGTTTCTTTTTTTCATGAGTATATCGTACTGTTTGAAATTCATCTGGAGTCTGTAGTAGATTTTCGGGAGAATTCCTCTGCATCATTATATTGAGTCAAACCTTGGAGGCATTGATGGAGCAGCATGAACAGTACATCACTGCATGAAGAATGGACAGGATGTTTTGCACTGAACATTTTACAGTAAGACTAATGTAACTGGTTTCTTTTTTGTGTGAATATCTTGTCGTTCTGAGATATCGTGGACATTACAGTCCTCTCACGTTAATTTCCGATCTATTGTATTATGTTTTGTGTAACCAGAAACCGTTGCTATCACTACTCTATTAAATTGTAGCCTTAATGCTATTACACTTGTGTCTGTCAGAGATCAGACAGAGATGCAGATGTGATGATGAAAATAAGTCTCTAAAGACGATGCTTCAACATCAAACTGATCAATGATTCCCACAGATTGAAGATAATACATTATTTTTACTTTAGCCTTTCAGTCTCAGACTGGAACCCAAATGCTGTTAGATGTGGAGTACACAGGGTTCTGTGAAGTACATGAGTGGACCTACTGGGTACTGTGGATGATTATTCCAGACTGTGGTCTCTGTTGGGGGATGGTGGGACAGCTGTTCTCTCTCCCTCCCTGCGGAACTGGCTGACAGACAAAAGTCCTGTTCAGACCTGACATTAGCATTTCTCCTGTGATCCACTGACAAGTGGCAGCCTGGATTACAAGTGCTGCACAGACCCAAGGATTTTTCATTCGTTCAACTTCCACATCTTCATCCTCTCCGTGGTCACATGAGCAGAGATGGCGATCTGAGCTGACATTAAAAAAAAACCCTGGAGAAGTTGCCAGTCCATCACAGTTAATCACAGTACATTACAGGGGCACATTACATTGAAACAGCTGTGCAGGCAATTACCAGTCTCCACTTCTCCAGCTAATCTCTAATCTGCATGTCAGGAAACTGTGGGAGGAAGTGAGAATCCAGAAAAACGCAGTATTTCTGACTTTTTTGCTAAAACTATATGGTTTACATTTAAAATCTATAGAAAATAACAAACTTGTCCTTCATTGGGGACTAAGAGATAAATGAAGAGAAATGAAAAGTGAAGACATGGGATTATTTAAGGACCATCTTCTATCTAATTATTCTTCAAGGGTTTTCCTATTTCAGGGGAGAAACAATGGTCACTTTCACTTTAGATTTCTTAGTGTCTGACGACCTATTTGGCCCATATCTTGTGATTTTTCATCCACTAAAAGGAAATATCCATTTTAGTAAACATCTTTATGTTGGTGAAAATGATTGTTTTCCTTGTTGATCTGAGTTAAAATACCTTCAATCTTTTCCTCCGTGTAACGGCGCCCCCACCCCTCCCTGTGTTATCACCGCACACCCACCTGCCACAGCTGCAGCCTGAAGATGCTTCATGAACATATTGTATCTTACACCAGGAGCTGACCCAGCAAAATGAATAAATATCTCCTCCATGATGGTAAATGTGTGAAAAACAAATGAGGTTCAGGCCCCAGAAGCTGCAGGTTCAGTTGTTTTTGTTGCACGTTGACATGTAAAGAACCAAGTGAAACATTGCCTTCCTGCTACAAGGCATGTCCTTCAAACATAAGTGTTCCTGCTGCCAAGTGTGATTATGTTTGCTCTCCCATCAGACACATGAACAGAATGCAGTGTTATTTCCAGCGGTGACAGATATGGCTGCAGATGCAGGGGCTCAGAGGCTGACGCTCCTCTCTAGTCACTTTTTAAACAAAGGCAGGTTGTGTTTGACCAACAGACTTGGACATATGTGACCAGGACATATGATTTAACCACATGCACACTTTTATTTTCTTATTGAAATTCCATGTTTGCCTCAATTATACAGGGTCACATTTCAAGGATTCTCTTCAGAACGTGAATAGAATCCTTGAATCTATTGACACAAGCAGGCAGACATGGTTGTTTGCATCTTGTTTCAACATGTTCACAGTTGAAATCTGTGAGTTTCCCGTTCAGCAGCACAGACAGAGCAGATCTTCCATCATTTGTATTAACAGCAGAGCAGAACAGGAGATTAATCCACTTTTATAAGATAAAAAACATTGATTTATTGATTTTTTTTTTTTTTGGTTGATAACACAGGTTATTAGGCCAAGATGACTGCTGTGATGAATTTTGAAGGTGACCGTGAAACATATCATCAGGTTGCTGTGTGATGAGTTAATGATTAGTTTGAAAATATGTCAAATATTTCATTAAAAATGTGTTGCAACATTTTGCCAGACTATAAAACATTATATTTGCAATGACTTGGGTTTTTTCAAACCTTCACCCTTACAGTTAAACACGTTCAAAATTAAAACAATCAATAAATTAATGCATTTGTTTCAATAATCCCAAAACTTAAAACACGTAAATGCTAAAAATACTGTAGCACATTTTCACCTTAAACTTTATGTAAATGGACATAACATTTATTTTCCAGTAATTAGTTCTTTCTTTTTAAATATCTGCTCCATATCAGCTCTGGGTTTTAGCAGATATTTATTTCATACCAGTGTTTGGAAACACACACCACAATAAATCTGCTAAACTATTTACATGAACTGCATTCATTCAGGCTGGATTTACAATTAAGTTTCCCTTTTTGGCCAAATCCAAATCACCTAAATCCACTCTGGTCCAATTAAGTTTTTTAATTTCCCAAAGGGAACTCCCCTGGGATTAATACCATTCTATTCTAATCTAATCTAATCCACTGACAATACGGTTCTGGAACAGCTGCGTCCCCACTTTACTGGACTTTGCATGTTCGGAGTAGTTGAAGAGAAAGAGCATAACTACAAGAACACGTTATTCATCAAATGTATGTTTGCTTTTCTAACACGTCCTGGTCCAACAAATAATATTTAACTTTCTCTAAATAAATAGATTCAGTGCAGTTACCTCTTCTGCTGCCATTTAAAGAATATAATTAGAAAAGCAAAGCAAAGTGGTTTTGGATTTTGTCCTGACTTTGTCCGTGTGCTGCGTTTGTGCCTCTAACGCTCTCCTTCAGGATTATTCAGACGTAACCTGCTGCTGTCCATATTGATTTAATTCACAATCAGTTTGGTGTGAGACTGACCTTGTTCACACAGTCGAGCTGCTCTTTGTCTCTCTGCTCTCTGAGCCAAATATGGCTGTCAAGCCTGTGATGGCTAAACTACAGCCAGTGAATGCAACACATAAAAGGCTCTGGTTTCTGAGTTTAACGTGTTGAAACGCTTTTGGTTTTTACAGCATTATTATAAAGAGGTTGATGTTGGTCTTTTTGTTTATGCCTTAAATGTTAAACGTGTGCAGACGGATCCGTTCCTTACTCCAGTCCTGTTACTTTAACAGTGGGAGAGGAAATAAAACCTCCTACACTTCAGTGCAGAGGGAGTTTAATTTATGCTGCAAAGGTTGATAATCAGTTATTTCATTAATTTGGTTAACAAGTCAATCAATGGCAACTTGTATAAACAACAACATTTTCTCAACAGCCTCACTGACACTGAACACTCACACACACATCACTGTTATTAATACGTCAAACATGTTGTCCAGAAATTAATCATGGTTAAAGGTAGTTTTTCTTCTACCCAGTTCTGAAAGACAGCCCCGCGCTGCCACTATAATTTCATGAAGAGCAATTGGGGCAATATATCCTTCGTTCTGAAGGGAAATGCACTCAGCTGAGCTGCATGTCTAATAGAAGCTGCCATGACACCAACGCTTATTAAGACAAATAAGCCCCAGAGCAGGAGCAGAGGTGCAGAGTTGCCTTTGTGAAAGCAAGGGTTCTCCAGCCACTCACGCGGCTTCCCTGTAATCTGACGGGAGTAGAACTTTCTGTGTCTGTGCTGTGACTGTCTGTTCCATATCCTGCTAATTATTGCTACCTGCGCTCCTTGTCCCTTGAAGAGACGAGTGGATCTCTTGTGAAGTAGGTCTTTTGTTAAATCCCTCTTCAAATTCCTGAGTTCTTTTAGGGACAAGTGACGGGATTCTTGGTGGATTTACCAGCTGACTTTTCCTCTGGTACATTTACAAACACATTTAAAGGGAGTGTTGATGTTCTGTTAAACAGTGTAGACAGTGTGAAAGGTTTGACCAGATGGACACAGGTTTAATTCCGACTAATATATACTGTGGTTCTTCTTGATATCACGAAAACATTTTCTTAAATTCCACACAAAATTTTAGAAAACTTCACTCATTCATTCAATTTTATCTGCTTGTCATCTGTAGCAGTCTCCACCGCTGCCACCCAAATCTCACTGCTCCACTGCTCTATGATCAGAGCTCCTCAGTGGCAGATGGTGGATTAGAACCTGAAGCCTTCTGGACCTTCTTCGTCTTCTTCACGATAGATGGTGTTTTTTAAAAAAAAGGTTTTCAATAGATCATCGTGTCAAACTCACTTCCTGCTGAAGTCCCGTCATGATTCAATCATCGTAGTAAATTATTGTTTATTATGTTTAAAAATGGCTGTGATTCTGCTGAAAAATGACTTTCTGTCACATGCACTCGACGCTTATTTGCATTTAATTTCTCTGTTTCTTCTTGATGAAGGCATTTACTGATGGAATGATTGAAGGAGATGGAATGATTTTAAAATATGGATGTCAGTGATTGACATTGAGTTGAGGATATTGCATGGAGCAGAGGAAATGAAATCATAAGTTGCCCAGATTGCATGAGCCTAAATAATGCAATGGGCGGGTCTTAAGTAAAGGGGGGTCTGGGGTGGTGGTGGGGGGCACAGGTTGTCAGACGGCAGCTCGACACCTTTGTCTGTGTTGGAACTGAGAAACACACACCAATATGTGCAGAAGGAATTGAAGAAGATCTCAGTTGGAGACGTGTTGTGCTTGAGGTCAGACCACAGACATCAGTGAGACGGAGACGGAAGACATTCTGTTACTGGTGAAACATCACTTTATTTAGTTTCAGAATAAAAAAAAAAAAACAGGATTGTTGTTTTATGCTCAGCAATGAATTTGTCTTTTTATTTATTATCATATTCAAGGACAAAAGAGTTGAAGTCACTGCCAGTTGTGAGCTCCAACAGCCAGAAAGAATGAAGGAGAAACACCGAGGCATTCCCTCACCATCAAAAACCAAAGCTTCCAGTGTTAGATGTCTCACCTGAATGGCTCTTAAAATGGCTTTTATTTTGAAGCCAAAGAACTGCAGGTTCTGTGCCATTCACTTACGTCAGCCAAAAAGGCTTTTGCTTCAGAGTCAGTGGATGGAATGATCCTTGACTCGTTGTGTGATCTGTACTAAGAGGTTCTGACCTGCCTCCTATTCTAGGAATATCCCACATTTGAACCATTAAAGGGGCAAATGACAGAAAAATGCCTTTCAAGATGTAACACTTTTTTTCAAATGAATCCTGCTCCCATAATGACACAATGTGAGTCATCCCTCAGTGGAAGGCTGCAGTACAGCTGCAAGGCCCAACAACCACTGGAGGGATGTGCAACACCTTGGCTGTGAAGAAGCTCCGATGGCCCAGAGGCAGTCAGTGGGCTGAGGCAACCAGAGGTGCAGTGGAGAGATGACTCAGAACCCACAGACTGTGCTGACAGTGGGCTGCTGATGCAACGCTGTCAAAGTAATGTGTGCTGAGTCAAAGCACTTAAGCAGAAACGTCAAAGTTGGCAATGATGCAAATTTTTGAAGAAGACACACACACACACACACGCAAGCACACACAGACACACACACAGGCTGAGATCTCACACATCACACTGTGGAAAACATTTAAGGCTCAGTGTGCACCTCCCAAAAGGACTCTACCTACACTCATGTTTGATTCATGAGTGTTTTTCATTCCTATTTTATGCAGACTCCACTATTTCCAGAGAGCAAACATGATGATGAGCAGGTCATTGTATGGCTAATCTCTGCATGAGGCTGATTCAAGCGCTTCATTTACATTGGGCTGCTTTCATTTTGTTTCTTCAGACAGGAAATCACCTCAAACCAGATAAAAATGAGATTCTAGTGATGAGAAATAATGGATGCATATTTTTACACATCACTTTCCAGGGACAGAAATGGCTTTTGCAGCCAGAAGGTTTCAGTTTGGCTTTTATTGTTGAAGTAAAGAATCGTGGCAGATAGGAAAGTATTAGATGAATTATATTTCAATGCCATTTGCTCATCACTTTCTGATCCTTGCATGATTCGATAAACTCTGGTCCCTGGATTTCACCTTCTGACAAATGCTAATAATCCTAATATCCATCATATTAACAGACTTTTATCCCTTTTTGTGTCATACACTCATGTTCTCTGTTCTTCTCTGTGTTTTCCTCCTTCTACAAGGGAAGGAAGGAGACAAACACCTTCTACAGTTTCCTCTTTTGATGCAGTTTTGTGAAATCTGGGTGTAAAATTCTGGATGTCAACGTGATAGTGTGTTAAGACAGTGAAGATCTCAGTCAAGGAGAAGAGATGTTTCCCCATAGACTGGTAAAACGTTAACAGAGACTATCCAACAGTTCCATGTGTTCTAGAAAGTAATTTTAAGTAAAGCTTTAGAGTTTCTTAAAAATTAGATTTCATTTGGGCACAGAATGGTGCTCATGTCTGAAGATCTGCCTTAGACGGAAGCCATTAATGAATATTATAAGATAATAAAAATGTTCATGTGACATGTCACATGTCCAGCCTTTGTCCAACATTTCATGTTTCAAATAAAATGTGGATTTTTCACCATCAAAGCTGCATCATCATCAACAACAACGTCCCCCTGGTCTTAGTCTGTAGTTATTAAACGTGTCATAATCCCATTTAATCTGAAACTTTTATTGTGTGAATAACCAGTTCAACCCGCAAATGAAAACTAAACTCGTTTAACACACAGAGAACCAACTTCCTTCACACAGTTGTTCATTTTTCCTCATTCTTTATTCCTTTCTTAGGGAAATGAGGAGAATTCCTCATCTCTGAGCTCAATGTGCCGCGCGATTTCCATTGGCCAACGCTAGGCGCTGTCCGTGGTGCTGAAACTACGGCGGCGGCGGCGTCGGCGCTGGAGCAGCAGCAGCAGCAGCAGCAGCAGCAGCAGCTGTGAGGAGGAAGAGGAAGAGGAGGCTCCATCTCAGAGCACAGAGCGGCGTCAGCAGCAGCAGCAGCAGCAGCAGCGTCTCCTCCTCATCTCTCATTCAGCCTGGTCTGTGTCTGTGGGAACGGACCGTCACTGAAAGTCCTCTGTTCTTTGTGTGCAAGTCAGCAGCGGGGCTGAAGTCTGGGCGAGGAGCGCTCAGGGCGCGCGTCTGGTCGATGCTCGGCGGAGGTCTCTCCTAGTCCGCTGGAAATTCAAGAAAAGTGTTGAACGCAAGGACGTTCACTCTGTGCCAAGAGACCGAGACGCGTAAACCGAAGAGGGGGAGAATGAAGACGGCGATGAGAGATCATTTTCCTCTCCTGCTTTTTGTGGTGACGGCGCTGACGGAAACTGGTGGTGAAGGTAGGTGAAGCGATGCTGCCTGGACATTCGGTGTCCATCATTTGTCCCGTTTTCAACATTTCTAGTGAATTGTTCCACTTGCTTCCTCCTCGCCCTCGCGTCTGCTGAATGAGATGTTACTCTGGTGGATCTTTGTCTTCTCTTTTCCGCCGTGTCCTCCTCTGTGTCTCTACATGTGCTCACAACAAACACAGCGTTCTGTCGGTGAAAGCACCAAACCCGGGCTGAACACCCAAATATTGGACAGTTTCTCTGGTTCCACCCTGGATGTATTTACTGTTAAGTTCAACCACATTCGTAGACATTTGTCTCCTCGTCTCCCGTGGCTTCCACACAGTTGATGTTCCACAGACTGACTTGGTGTTGACTCCAGTGTCCTTTTAGAGAGAGTTTCTAGAGATTCTGTTAGAGACTAAAGTCTTTTAAATCAATGTTTATTTTCTTCTACTATGAAGTCGAAGGTGTTGACTCTGGTGTTAAGGTTCTGTGTCTTCATGAGTCTGAACTTTTTGACCTGACACAGTGACAACCTCAGAGATGACAGTTTGAGGAAGAGAGAACAGATCTTTTTGTTTTTGTCATATTTTGAATGTTTTACAAAATAGTGACGTTGCTGGATTGATATAGTTTAGAGTCACATGTGTTGGTCAAACTCTACAAACACTCAGTCTTGCACTAACATTTGATCCTCATTTAATTAATTGATCAGAAAATAGAAAATATTTCAATTTAATCAAAACTCTTAATTAATGTTTGGAGGTAAAACCTGGTCGTGTGCAGCTCTGATGAAGCTCAGAAAAAGCAGTAAATTCTTCACTTTTCCAGTTACCTTTGCAACTTTTCTCCTTCTGTGGGCGTCTGAACTCTGCCTTTTCCAATAAACGATGATTGCTCTGCACCTGGAAAAATACAAAATTGTGCGAGGAGAGGTCTTTCACCCTCGACCTGATCTGTGTCTCAGCACAGTTATATTTGGAAAGGCTGCGGGGAGTTTGTCCCACACATCAGTCGGGTTATTGTGCTGAAATGTGGAATCATATTTTTAAGACTTTCTTCTCCGGAGATTGTAGCCACTAAATGATGAGCTTTTTTGAAGATTAACAAATCAAGTGGGTGAATCAGACGGTGGCTCCTCAGCCCTGTCAAACAGATTTAATGACAGTTAAATTGCAAATGCAACAAATGATCATAAATGTCATAAATGCAGAGAAGCATCAACCAGAGCCACAGTGAACAAGACACTTAATCTCCTTCAGTTTGAGCAGGAACCTGACAGTACGATACGAATCACGATAAGTACAAATGAAACGATATATTGCGATATATTGTAATAATGTAGGGACTGAAATCACTATTACAGGTATAATTGTAAAAATACAATCAACACACAAAGCTATGACATGTTTATCATCATTTTACGTAAACTGGAAAATATGGATCCACGTTTGTCACTGAAGAAAAAAATATAATGAAAATAAACTCAAGTCATTTGGGTGGAAAGGAATTTCGTGATATATTTCCATGTATTGATATTTTCTTAGCCCTATTTGGGCAAAGAGAAAGGCTTATTAAAAACCTCCAGCCCTGCATTGTATAAACTAGTAAATAAAAACTCGATGTGCTCCAAATAAATATAGCCTATCGCCCGCTCCTCTTGTCAACGTAGTGAGATGGCTGATAGTGTTTTTGTACCCTTCCTGCATTATTCATATCCCCTGACAAAATAGAGATGGCTGGAAAACATGGTTGATGTCAGACCAATGTTTCCCTGGGTAGTCACAGCCATTTGAACAGTCACCCAATGTTTTTCCCTCTTTCTCACAAAACAGATCAAGTCCCTGGGTTTTAGGGAAAAAACCTGTTTTAATGTTTTGGTTTAGAGACTGGAGATTCAAACTACAACTTTGACCAAGAGAAAGAATTCATATTTTTTGATCTGGCTGGAGACCGTCAACATTCCCTTCAACATCATAATTTTAATAATCATTGAAGTCTGATTGACCTGCAGGCAGATCTGGTTTCAAACCCACAGTTTTGTTTTCCAGTTCAGGCTGTTGATCTCAATTACACCTGCGTTTGCATAATCCAACCCCCTCATTCAGGTCCATGTTGTGATGCTGACTCTGTGTTTGAGGGTCAGGTGATTAATGGTGGTGTAGGTGGTTTGTACTCGGTGCTTTATTTACACAAAATACTTTTGATGAATTTGAATTTGTTCTGATTAGGTTCATGAAGAGAACTGCCCACGGTGGTCACTGCAGAATGACAATATTTAAAAAATCCAGAATCAACCAGATATTATTGTTATTTATTACTTTAATCATTGATTGGTTATGGATTGTCTCCTTATAGATGTTGAGGAAGAAACTCTACATCTATTCTGTCTTTATTGGGTGAAATCTTTGGAGCTGACATTTCAGTCTCCTCGAGTGGGACGGCCAGTAGACTCTACATGGTCTCATTCAGCAGCTGTGGATGTGAGGATCTTACTGGTAAATGAAGTCTGAACAGTGGACTCCTCTCTTGTGCTCGTCCACTCTTCAACAGCCTCTCGTTGCACCTGTTATTACTTTAAATTACCCTTCAGTCAGACACTCAGGCCTGGAGTATTTCCTTCAACAGTCCATTCACACACTGTATTAAAAAGTAATGTTTAAATGCTTAAAACAGAGCTAAATAGGTGAAAAAAACCCCAAAAAATGAATAATGTTTTTTAGTAATTGTTGGGTTTAAAGTACGTGGTGTTTTTGACAGATATTTAAAAAAAACATCTCAACTGCTTAGAGACCAAACATGTATTTAATTTTATTTTCAGCACTAATGAACCCAAACATATTATTGTAAGACATTTCTTCATCTGGGACTCTAAGTGTGTAGTGTGTCCTCACAGGACATTTAATCAGACTGGTGATGGATTGATGCTTCTGACCACAGACTACCGTCAATGTGACGTGTCCACCATCATTTCACAGACGAACACAGAGCGGATAAATAAAAGTGGAAAAGAAAAAGCGTCTAAACTGCACAGTTTCCTGGCTGCTCTTCACAGTCTGATGCTTGTCTTTCAGTCAAACACATTTTTATTTCACCGACAAAATGCTTTATTTACAGGAAGTATAAAAGTTCCGACAAAAGCGTTGAAAGAACGGATCCAGTGAGTTGTAGAATGTGAGCGTGAAGGGTTGTTTGTCTTGAACGACTGGTGAAGGGTTGAAAACCCCCTGTGTACCAGTCAACTGTAGGACCGTTAACCAGGTTAACAAACTGAAAATGAGTTTTTCAGACAAGCTCAACCTTTTTCATTTTTAATATTTCTTCCCCTTGGTTGGTTGGACCAACTGGTCAGTCTGACCGACTGTTTTGACCTGGCTGTTTGGAGATAAGAGATGATGAGTGAATGAGTGAAGGATCAACATCTGCAGGTGATTCCTCAGATGAAGAGTTCTCTGATGTTCCTCCTGTTCCTGTGGTCTGATTAGACTGTTGTCATCAGTGCTGAGGCCCTGCAGCCACCATGTCTGACTGACACTTTGTGCTATGATACTGATTTAATGCCCTGTCAGAGCGAAGCACGGAGCAAACTGTTGCTTTAAATCTTCACTGAACTGAAAATGATGTGTGTGTTGACTGACGTCTGGCTTGAGTTGAACGTCACGCAGAATCACATCAGTCTTTACTGTCAAATTACAAACCTCGTAGTCATTGTTAGAAATCGGAAAATCTGGTCATAACTGGATTATATACGAAAATCTTCTTCTTCTTCAGGGGCTTTAACAGTGAATCCTCCTTCTCCATCTGACTCCAGCTCCCTCCATGTCCTCCCTCACTGCATCCATCAATCTCCTCTTTGTCTTCTACCTGGTAGCTCCATCTTTAGAATCATTCTTCTACCAACATGTATCCACTGTCCCTCCTCTGGACATGTCCAAACCATCTCAATCTGTCTCCAACCCTTCCTGTCTCTGTGTATATTTGTGCCTTTATAAATAAAAATGTTAATATATATTTAGATGCATATACATTTATATAAAATGTATATGTGGCAAACATGTACGATGGCCAGTCTGTAGGTCAGTGAGTTGGTGAAGAGGGAGGGAGCAGACGTCTGTGACCACAGGAAGGAATAAATAAAACTGTTAAACTGAAACAATTACAACCTGCAGTTCATTTACACCTAAATGTTCCATTAAAGGAAAACAGAATGTGTTGAACATCTCCACTCTTTACTGCAGGTGTTTCCATCAGCATTAGAACGTTGTAACATTATGGGATGTTATAGAACTCTTCTCTTTTACGCTGAACAAATGGCATATTTATATATTTTTCTGGGGACCTTTAATGCATTTGCAGCCATAAACAATGTTATATTTATAGTAAATGTAGGCGTTGCCAATGTAGCACCTATTAAGACTAATGTAGAGTTTGCTCTCGGCTCTAAATCAGAGTCGGTGCTGAGGTGACAGGGTTGCGGTTTCAGCTCTGGGCTGGTTTCAGCTCCATGAGTGATCAGCCCTGAGTCTCCTTAATGGTTCAGCCTGGCTCCAACACTCACTGCTGATTGGTGCTCTGCCATTCATCAGCTCTCTCTCCCCCTCACTCACTCTCTTTCTATCTCGCTCTCCCCCCCATTTGTGCTGTTGAAAAACAGACACAGACACTGAACCTGGAATCGCAGGCGTGTCGATGAAGCCCCTGAGGTTTCGGGGTCAGGGATTCTGTCCTTTTCCCTTCAGATTACGGGCCAGATAAATATGTTAGCCCTGACTGACCCGGAGCAAGTCAAACCTCCAGGGACACCTTACATTGCTCTGGCATGTCATCATTGACAGTGCTCTGCTGGGAGAGCGAGAGCTCCCCTCAACTAATGGCTGCTGCACGGTCAACAACAGCAGCCGCTCAGTGACCAACCACACATCAGTGCGTTGATAAGATTCAGGGAGGCAGCAAACGCTCCTGAGTTTGTGGCAGAAAAGAAATTGAAAACATCCTCTTCTCTACATTGGATGTTTTTTGGTTGTGAAACAGTAAAATACTTTGCTGTGAACATTGCTGCTGAACACAATACTCTGTTCTGATTTGATTTGTGGTTTTCTGCTCTGAGAAAAAAACCAAACCTTCCGTGTTATGGTGAGGTTTTTTAAAGCGCTGAAGTTTTGTTTCCCACGCACCACTGCAGGTGCACGCTCTGTGTCAAGTTAATGCCAAATGTGGTCTGCAATCGACTGATGAAATAAACTATTTGGAGTCGTCTGACTCTGCATGCGGCGCCGGACAGTGCAGCAAGGTTAACCACGCTGGGGCCCCTTGATCCCCACACACCACAGAGGGCTCATCTTTATGCAGAGGCTGCTCGGTTTCTTAAGCTGAAGAAGAAAACAAGTTAGAATGTTGAACAAACATACTTTGTTTTTCTGCCTTTTTTACTCCCGTTCTTTTAAAATGTATTCTCTGGGTGATTTAATCAGGGAAAAACAACAAACACATTATGCAGACGTTGTTTAGAGAAGGTTATTAAAAACCCCAGCGCTAGGTCGTTCTCTGAACTAAGTTTATCTCACTCGCACCGCCAGAAAAAGTAGATTTAATTTGATGTAAAACAAAAAAAAAAATTCTTGGAAATAACAAAAGTTAATTTCAGCTGCTGTTAAGTTGTTGTGGCAATAAAATCCTAAACTCTAATAGAATCAAATTCCAAAATAAACATAACAGTAAAGTAATTATGCATATTAAAAATAAAAAAATATTTTGCTATTATATAATTATTAAAAAATAAGAATAAAAAATCTAAAGAAATTATATTTTTTCTCTATATTTGTTTCTGAATTTAAAGCTGTCAGTTGTTGTGGACACAGAGACGGAAACATTACTGGTAGAATGTCGACGTTGAAGCAGAAGTTTCCTCACTTCTCCTCATAACTGATTCACAAACACACTATACATTCAGTTAATATACGGTTTATTGTCCATAAATATTGTAAATACCTACTGTATAATAAGTATTTTCACTAACGAAAATGTTTAATTCAGATATAAATATTATTTTGTTCAACTAAAGAAAAACACATTAAGCAGAAAAACCAAACTGGAGATTTAAGTCACACGACCAGACCATGAAACAACAACGACGCTGCTGCTGCTGCTGCTGCTATAGTGAGTAGGCGACGTGTAGCAGCTCTTTAACTGTGACTGTGTCTATTTTTTATTTCCCCAAAATGTCTTTTTTTTTATTTTTTTTATTCTTTACTATTTACTTCCACGGACTTGTTTGTTGATATTTTTCACACATCATTAGTGAGAACGACTAGGGAGAATAACTGCTGGTTTGCATGCCAGGAACTGGTGCTGGTGACACCTCCACACTCCAAACCCAACACTGAAGAACAAACACACTGGTCTCCACTTTAGCTCAGAAAATAATTGTAACAGTGAAGAAATCCAGGGTTTGTTTTCCTAACTGAGGGGCAGTTGTTACGTCCATCAGATCTTTATATAAGAAAAAAAACAAACTTTCATCTTTTAAACAGTGTTTAACTGACAAACACAACAGGTTCTGAGAAGCTGCTCTTAAGCTGAATTGTTTGTAAGTCAATTCATTCTAGTCTAAAAAGATAAAACTGACTTGAAACAACGACTGGACATAAAAACAAGTCATTCATACAGTCCATGACATGAAGAGTCAAAGTCTCTGTCATTGGTGTAAAACTGCAGAGTTCATTTCCTGGGCAGGTTCCAATCCCAGTTAAGGCTGTTGGTTGTCAGTGGGATCATCATCCATAGACAGGTAGGGGGCAGTACAGTGTGATTTGTGTGTCCCTGTGACCTGGTAACTGATAAAAATGGATGGATGATTTATAGAAAATAATAAAAACACTGCAGAGCCATGTTGTGACTTTCCTCACATAGAAACAGTTATTACATAATAACATTATTATAATATAGTATTACATTATATCATATGTTATAATCAGACCATCCTTATCTTCATTTTCTGGTGCCACTAAAGCACGGGTGTCAAACTCAAATTTTACTGCGGGCCAGAACTGAAAACTAGCATGGAATCACGGTCCAAACTCAATATATATTGAAAAATGTAAAATAAAATAATAACACTGGGGGCCAGCCTTGGTCCCCGGGCCTTAGTTTGACACCTGTGCACTAAAGGTATAATGAATCCCTTAAAGCACAGTTTGTCAGTAATTTTGGTTATTATGAAGATAACAAAGGAAAATGTCTTTATACCAGCTCTGAAATTGATCTTTTATGAACTATTTTTATTGTTATCAATAAATGTGTCCAAACAAAATGGAACCTTTAATGGAAGCAGGTATTAAATTGAAGGAAACAGCAGGTTGGACTAATAAGAGTCCGATGTTTGTATCTTGTGGAGCTGCTGTTATAGATTAATATTTAGTCTTTGCCTCATCTCCTCTCACATCTATACCTTTGTTGTAGAAGACCAGGCCCACAATCAACCAAATGACGCACAAAATACACCACCCCCACGTACACACCGGGTGCAGCGCCTGCTTCCACCCCCTTCATCATTCCTCCTTTGGCAGAAAAGCAATTTGCTCTGGGTGTCAGTGATCTGATGCAATCAGAGCTGCTTCATGTTTTTGAATGAGCAGGAGGAAAAGCAGGAAGGACGCAGCGTTTAATTAAATGACACACTGTTGCGAATATGACGATCACATAATTTGGGTGGAGGAGGAATGTGAGGTTGGGCGTTTAACACCTGCCTATCCCATTATGACTGATTAACCTATCCAGAATGGATTGTTGCTTTCATTGAGTGCTTTCCACACTCGCACACTTCTTCAGGGCTTTTCATTCGGCGAAGCAGTTTTTTTTGTTATTCAGTTTTATCAAAGCCTGACGCTTCTCCTGCTCACAGGAAATGGGGGCAGCGTGTGCTGAGGAGGTCTAGGGTGGAGTCACTCTTATTTTACACCTTCTTAGTCTAACGCCCCTCTTTGCCTAACTGTTTATCTGATCAACGTGCGCCTGAAGTGCGTCCCATCATCCTCGCCAGTCAACGCCGCTTCTCTCTTGGCCTCTGCTATACCTGCCGACCCCCACCCCGTCAAACCCCCCACTTTGAGATATCTCTCCACCGAAACCACTCTGACTTAAATTACGGTGGAGGAGAATGGGATGTGAGATGCTTTGAGCTGCACCTGCTTTGTGTGTCACCATCACGTCCCACATTCTGTCACCTTTGAGCGCAGCTCCTGCTTCTCTGCTGTGTTCTTTCAATAACACACTGTGACATGAAGAGACGCACAATGAGCTGAATGTCTGTCATTTGGCTCTAATTCTGACAGTGGAACATTGTTTAAATCTAATTTTGTTCACAGATTCACTTAATTTCATTCTCTCTCTCTGAATCATTTCCTCAGCTCCCAGTGGCTGCATTAATACTTAACATGGTCTAATTGATGGCTGTCACGTTGCAGCTGCCACTCGACATCACGCCCTCAGCAAACAGAGATTTTTCTTGCGAATCAATGGCCAGTTAGTGGGATGTTACCGTAGGTAGCCTGGCTCGGCGCTCAGGAAATTATCAATGAATCACGCAGCTCATATGGCCTGTAACTGCTGCAGCGACACAATCCGGCGAGGATTTAATGAACGTGTTCAACGGGCAGGAGGAGATCAACGGAATATTCACCGGATCCTGATTAATGACCTCTCACTCTGCTTTTTTTAAGACAATAAATTAATTACTTGCTATTGTAGCATGAAATCCTACATTAACCAGCAAAGATGAGGTCTCATCTCTGTGGCTGTGGCTCGGCTGAGGGCGGGAATGGAAACAGATGGTGTAAAAGACTTGGGTAACAGTGCAATCAGAGCCGCTTCTTCTCTTTTGGCTTTTATTCAAAATAACATTTTCACACAGACTTCAACAGTTCACCTGCATTAAAGGAAGAACTTAACCACGAGCTGGAATTATATTTACAATAGTTATTAGGATCTGTTCTCTGAGTCTGTTTTATTTTATTTACTGAAAATCAGGTGAAATTGGAAACCGATTAAAAGGTTAAATATTTTAGATGAATATGTTTTTTGAAGAAAAATAAAATTAAAGGAGGACAATATCTAGATGATATAAACAATAGTCATTCTGCAGAAATTCACCTAAACACACAGCTGCCTGCCACAAAAACATGTGAAAAATAAAAAAAAAAAATCATTGATATGCGGACGTCAAGTAAACGTTTTAGGGCTGTATCAACCAAGATTTTTACACCTTGAAAATAAAAGATAACTGCAAATAATAGATTTAATTTAGCACAATTTAGATTAGTATAAGAAATGAAATGAATCGAATCCATGTGCATTTGCAAAACCTGGTCGACTTCAGATCAAAACCTTACGTCTGTCTTACTGTAATATAAACACAAGAACTGAACTCTGAACAGAACGTATATTAAATCACTGCGTTTGATAAATGAACCCTTTTCAAACGGTGTCACTGAATCTAAAGCAGAAAGTCAGACTCTTGGACTTTCTTTCTTCTTAGCTGCTTTGAAAGGAAACAACAACAAGGTTTGACAAGTTTTTTTTTTCATTTTTTATTATTATTATTATTATCACGTTCCTCCTCAGTTCCCATCTGTTCTTCCACTTCCTCTTCCTCTCTCTAGTATCGTCTGTGTTTTTCTCCAACTTATTTTTAGCCTCCAGTGCCTCCTGCTGCACAGAACACCTCCTTGGTCCAGCTCTCTCAGTCCTACGGCGCCATTGATTCGACGGCAGCAGCGCAGAACTGGTGTTTGTGGAGAGAATGAGGCCGAGCTGCTCTGCCCTTATGCACCGGTCCACTGTATACACCTGTCTAATTGGTATTGGCGTCCACTGTGCATACAGAGCCAAGGTTCTCTCCACAACGATTAGGACTCTGACAGGCTGGGCTCTCTTTCTCTCACACTCCACGCCACTCCACATCTGTGCAGCCTGTTGGTCCGAGGAGCGGACGCTTGGTTTGATCCTTATTGACAGAGTCAATGGAACTTTGTCTCACACGTGTAAGTGAGTGTGTGCTGGAGGAGCAAAACACCATCTGCGTCTATATGGGCTGCGATTTTCTGCTCCTGCGCTTTGGATCTGACCAAGCTCAGAAGAAAAACCAGAGTAAGGATTGACAGAGTATTTTGCAACAGGTAAAAAGAAGAAGTGAGATGGAAATATAAGTTCTTTTGTTACAGTAGAATTCAGCCTTTCTGTCAGACACTCTTAGAAACTCCACTTTAGGTCTTAATAATAGGAACAATGAGACATTGTCCACCAGAGAAGAATATGACGGCCGACATTTTATCAATGAATATACAGTATTAGAACCTTATTGTACAACAATGCAGTACATGGAAATCTGAAAACAGACATGGAGATATAATATTTCTTCTTATAAGTTTCTTGTTCTTTTCTTTGTTCTTTGAAAATTCTTCCTGGATTATTGAAGTTCTATAGTACAAGACGCCCTAGGATTTTTTTTATATTTTTGGCCAAGGAAGTTTCTGTCAGAGAATTCATCATTAAATTTTCTTAAATAATGATAAAGAACTTAGTACTGAAAATAAAATACCTTCTGCAAAGATTTAAAAAAAGGACCTTGGTCGGGGAATGATCTTCTGTCCATCTTCACTTTGAAGAATAATAATAAAATGTATTAAACGCCATCATCTCCATGTTGATCAGTTGAAGTCAGAACTCTCAACATAATGACCTATAAATGTGTACGTTAAGAATCAGTGTAAAGGACATTGGGTTTTTACTGTGAAGCATCTGTGACCTTAACGTTTTATTCCATGTGTTCATGTCGACGCCTCAGAGCAAATATTAATTTTGTCCAACAGACGTCAATATCTCTCTTACTAAAACTCACTTCTTTACATTTAAGCTCCTTCTCTCAGGAATCTCTTATCGCCTCGGCTGCTGCACCAGCCACCCTCATGTCCTTCGTTTGCTCCAGCTCCATGATGTGTCTCTTGGGTCTCTGTCTTTTCCCCCTGTCAAGCTGCCCCATCTTTTTCATCCTTCATCCACTCTATTCACTATTGATTTTCAGCAAAGTCCAGACCATGTCAACCTTGACTTTCTAACTCTATCTCCCAGCTGCTCAACCTTAGCCGTCCCCCTGACGTCCTCATACCTAATACAGATCTCAGTGTCTTCCAGGCAAAATCATCAACAGCAGCAGTGTCCAACATTTTTGACTGGCAGACATCTCTGCGATCACGTCACAAACCTTTAATGAATGAAAAATCTTTGAAATGATCCTTCAGGCATGAAAATGTGCATTTACTAAATATAATAATAAGGTTAAGCCACTGAATCCACAATAATAACTGGTCCTCTAATGCAGAACCCTCAGTTTTGGAGTCTTCTGTGGACAGAGCTCAGAACATGTGTAGCCTGGTTCCCGACCACAGCCTCGTCTTGAGCAGCATTAGTTTAATTGTTCAGCCTGAGGTGTGAACATGAGTGTGAATGGTTGTTGGTCACGTGATGAACTGTTAAATTGTTTGGGTTTTACATTCTGTCTGCAACCCTAAAAAGGACAGTTAAGTCCTGAAGCATGTTTGACTGGTCCAGTGGACGAGAGACTTTTCCTTCCGTGGCTAATGTCCTTACACTTTGCATTTTACGGTAAAGTTGTCGCTTTTCTCTCCGTCAAAAACAGTTTGATCATAACATTCCTTGTATGTTTTATGTGGACAAACAGTTTTTATAGGAGGGAAGCACAGGGTTGGAGAGAAACGTGTCTGTGACTTCCTGCAGATTTGATTAATCAGACCGAGCACAGATAGTGTATCTCTGTGAAGCAGCGCGGAGGCTGAGCGGAGGCTGTAGTGTTGATTACAGCGCGGTGCACATGGAACAGTGACATCTGTGAGGCCCGGGGGCTGCAACGTTGTCTGTACTATTGTGGTTCGTCACATGATCACAGCCCGAGTTGGAACCGTAGCTTCTGAACAGTAAGTGAAGATATTTGGTTCAAAGTAAAGACGATGAAATCTGGGATTTGTACTTGTTGTACGCTGGATTTAAAAGATCCGAACAGCAGAGTCTGAGATGTAACCTGGGCTTTTTTTTTTTTTTTCCATTTGCCGTTTCTTCTCCGCACAGTTATCACACTGATTATTCATTCAACGGAATGTGTTCAATGCAGACACAGCGACTGGACGTGATTGTTCTGTCACTTCCTATAAAGAAACCACTGGACGTTAAATCACTGATGTATTAGATGTTTGTTTTCCTCCTAACGTCTACTCTCTCATTTTGGAAATACAGCGACTCGTACAGTAGATTTAATGAGAAGCAGAAATGTGTATTAATCACTTCCAGGGAAATGAAGGCGGGGGTGAAGGGGCCGCCTTTGGAGCTGAACACTGTGCATGTAATGAACTGACCGAGTAAATGCCACTGACAGCATAACCCCCGGCTCTTATTCTTGCAATAATAAACATAAAACATGTAAGAGCAGAGACACAGAATTCTGTCAGGAGGAATCAGGAACATCATTATTAACTGTTAGGCTGGAGTGGCAGTCTGCACAGCTGCATCCAGGGCCGCGATAAACGGCTGACGAAGCTCCGTAGAAAGAGGGAACCGTCCTTTGTGTTGGATTTCTCGCTAAGATGCATGCACTGAAATGTAGCTGGGCAATCAGGAATTCTCAAATAGCCGGTAAGAAGAATATATTATCCAGTATTTTCTGAAGAGGCGTGATGGCGTACCCAGTAAAAGGCTGCCGACTGCAGGGGGCAGCGTGCAGTTTTAAAGTGGTATTGATTGCTCCTCGCTATTTCTGGCAACTGTTCCTTTAAGGGCCTTCGTCTTTAACAAGAACCTTTTCCTTAAAAACACACTATATGGACATTCAACAGGAAGAGATGGAAAAAGCTGTAATGACTTTTTACCATCAGGAAACAGGAACTTTCTACCAAAGAAATACACGACACAGTAGTTAAAACAAGAGGAATATTTCAATGTGAAACTGCATCTATTCATGAAAGGAATAATATTTTCAGAAAACTCTAAGCAGACTTTGGTGAAAAAACATTCTGTTTCAGGGAAGATACTGTATATAAAGGTCCACTTAGACTGTTGTATTACCTTAGGGCAGATACTGTGTTAAAAACTGAATAATTAGTTTTTTTCTGTTTTGTTTTTTAATCAGATAAATCAGATAGAAAGTCACATATCTTGTGCAGATCTAGACTTCAATCTGATTAACTCAGCAGACACAGTTTCTTGTGAACCTCATGTACCCAGCAGTCTCCAACCACGTAGCTCCTCCAGGAATCTGAGCTTGCTGACCGCTACACTTTGGAACCAATTAACAAATGAACATTGGCAATATCACAAAACCTTTGTAAACAACCGCCTGTCTGCTTGTCAACCACAGATTTAATTATTGTCCCGGAATCGACTCCCAAATGATTCCATACCAGGGAAACATGAAGAGTTCTTAGGAAAACGCTGACATTTTGACGTCGTCTTAGTTCAATAAGCAGAACATGTTAAGACACAATTGTCTGTGATCAGATTTGTTGAGCGTTGCAGTGTGAAGGAGATGTCAGTCCTCACACAAAGAAAAAAAAGGTTTCGTCTTTGCAGTTCTCTATTTATTCATTGTCTTTTGATTTTTAAACTTTTCTGTCTTCCCTCTTGTCCATTCTCAGTGCTGACCACTTCTAAATGACCGGGCATCCGTGAGCGTTTGCCCAGACATGCACTCAACACAGGAGTATGGAAAATCAGAGACGTGAACAATACTGACATTTGTACAGATTAGTAATCATGGGACGTCTACACGTCCACAGAACATGACCTGACATTATAGTCGGTTCCTGACGGCTCCTCACAGCAGAGTCGTCCCTGTAAAATACGCCCCACAGCAGCCAAGAATCCATCATTACCACAAACAGAGCTGCGGGTCGATGGCACGGGTGGAGGTGCGGCCGTTCCTCCTGAAGAACCGATTGCTTTTCAACACCTACTCACTTGACTGCAGCCGCCACCCTGAGTTATTCTGTCTCATTCTGTCTCTTCTTCCACCCAGATACCAGCTTTTCACGCATTGTTTGTGAGCCTCATTGTCAGAGGAGATGAAGCTGTACAGCTGACAGTACTTTGGCCAGTAATGGCGTCAGTGCCGAGCTGCAGCTCCACGGAGCTTTTAGTCTCATTCTTCTCAGGATTGTACAGAGACTCAGCATCAACGTCTCCCTTTCATTTTCTCTACAGACTTGACCTCTTCACTAGTTTCTTCTTCTCTTTTTGTAATTTCCTTTCAGCTAATGAAGAATTCCTCTCTTCACTGTTGAATCCACTACAAGGCCGATTCTTTCTTTATGTCTGAAGAACTAATTTGAAGTCTCAGCACGAGTTACCTGCAGAGGGACGGACGGTCCCTGACGCTCCTTCCTTGTAATTTCTGACATGTTTACATTGGTGTTTGTGTGCAGCTCTGCAGGGAGGTGAAACACTCCCAGAGAAACCCCACTCAGATGTGAATTTGTGTCAGCCGGATGTATCTCCTGGAGCCGGTGTCTCCTCCACCTGCCTTTCCTCTCTGCTCACCGTGGCTCCAGCAGGGAAACAGTTACATGCAACAGTAGCATGAAATATTTAACACAGAAGACCTGATTCTGTTATTTTCAAAGTGAATGCAGGGAGCAGTGAGGGCTGCACTGGTCCACAGAGGCGGCAGCAGCAGCAGCAGCAGGTTTCACTGAGCTCAGGCTGAGGTGGAGACGAACAGTTTAGATCAAATCACTGTCAAAAGAATTTGACAGTTTACATGTGACAAATGATACTTTTTCTGAAATATATTTTTTCAACTTGAGTTGAGTCCAGTTGACTATTTTTTAAAATTGGTTCAATACTTGCATTTTAAAAAAAGTCACTAGAAAATTCATTATTCAAAATAATATTTGTTAAACCCTAACATAATATCACCTAGTCACAATTGGTGTCCAAATAATAATTATTTAAATTAATTTATTGGTGTTTACAGATAAGCAAAAAAATAACAATATTAATATTTTATATATTTAAATATTTAATATTTATATTCAATCACTTCAAAATTTATTATTTTAAATAATTGAATCATGAAAAATATCACCTGGTCACGATTAATGTCCAAAAATAGTTTGTATTAATTTATTGGTAATTCTAATTAATCTGAAAAAATAATTATTCAACTTAATATTAACTTATTATTTAAAAGAATTTGCAGAATTTGTTCTTCAAATAATTGGTGTTTTTTTTTTACTCACTGCTGCTCAGGTGTTCTACTGCCACCTAATGGGCTGGAGTGTGAAGTGAGAACAGTCGTAATTATATTATTATTATTTTTTTGAATACTACTTTATCCTCAGATCAGTAAACACAGTTGAGTGGACAGCAGTTTGAGAGGGGACACATTAAAGACAGGAAGTCGTCAGCTTTTATTTTGCTGTGTTATTTTGAATGAATTCATTCTGGTGAGTTTACAGTGGAGCCTCAATCCACTGTTCCTGCTTCGGTCTTGAATCATAGTTTGATTGAGGCTGTTTTTATTGATTCCCCTGGTCTGTGCGTGTGTGTGTGTGTGTGTGTGTGTGTGTGTGTGTGTGTGTGTGTGTGTGTGTGTGTGTGTGTGTGTGTGTGTGTGTGTGTGTGTGTGTGTGTGTGTGTGTGTGTGTGTGTGTGTGTGTGTGTGTGTGTGTGTGTGTGTGTGGCGGGGGGGTTTCTTCCTCCCACAGACCATTAGTTTGGTCGATTAGAGACTCAGAAATGACTGTAGCTGTGGGTTAAAGGTAGAAGGTTTAAGGCTCTCAACACCATTTTCAGTTTATTTTAGACTATGATCTAATCTGGACACATTAGTTGTTAATCTCTAAAAAGTGGATTAATGGACAAAACACAGAGAATCTACTGCACAATAACAGTGTTGTTTGTCTTGAGTTTCTGTAAATAATTCTCCTCAAAGAACAACAACCTCCTCACCCCATACACTGGAGACAGATGTTTGTGGTGAGAGTTTGTTCCGATGTTGTTGATGACCAATGAAAAATACACAAATATTTTTTTTTTCAAATTTACATTATTTGCACTACTATAAGGTGCAAATAAAAGTCTTAGATTTTCTGCAGAATGTGCGTTGTGCCCTATAGTGCAGTTCGCCCCATGTGTGTTGTGTTTGTAAGGTGGACGTAGTAGAGAACATCATGAGAACGTTAAAGGGTGAAGTGTGGGCGTGGATTGTATGTAAAACCCGTGTCCTATGGTTGCGCCTTGTTAGTGTTAAATATAGTAATGTATCAAAACTGAGACTTTGCCATGTGGTCGTGAAAATACTGTAATTTCTCGTGTGCTTGTATCCAGCCTCATATTTAGCTTTGGTTTTTGGAGACATTTTATACCTGAAGAGAAGAGAAAAGACTTTTTAAACATTCCATTAAATATTCTTGGAATATCATTAACCCGCGCTGTCTTCACTGAAAGACGCATCAATGCAAGTGGACAGATAACAGAACAGTCCAGTGCTCTGCTCCGTCAGCATGGTGGGTATGTTAAATGGCCTTGGTTTGGGCTACGTCAGGACTCTCATCCACTTTCCTCACCCCATTCTTCACAGCCTCACCTTCCCACCTTCCTGAGGTGTCTCTGTGGGGGTGAATCTCAAAGGAAAGGCAATTTAGAACCGCATTAACTTCAGCCTGGCCTCTGACCCACACACTACAGCTTAAAGCTTCCGACACGTCAACCGCATTCACATGGTCAGCTGAAGTGGAGGAAAGATTCGGCGTTCAGCAACACACACATACACACACACACACACACAGAGGCCAGAGATCGTTCACCTACTGACCACTCACTAGAAGGAGGATTATCACAGACTGAGCTGCGATGCTAGGAATTCTCTGTTGACCTTGCAGTGAAATTGTGTTGCGGTGGAATATGTTGCCGATAAGAAATGAGTTTCAGAGAAATAACAAAGTGAATGGCAATTTCAAGCAAATTATATTTGTATGTATGTGTATCATTGAATATAAGTTAATATCTGATTTTCCCCATCCATTCATTTTGTGTAGTGCAGTGGTTTTCACACCAGCCTGAGAAGCAGACAGAATACAGTTCTGGGTTCGATTCCCACTTCCTTAATAATACTAATTCTTCCCTGTAAGTTGTCTCTGTTAAAATCCTCTGTTAAATAATCAAATGTAAATCTTTAACAAACTCTAAAAAAATCTCTGTTTTGATGATGATGTGATTATTAATTATTGACCTGTTGTCAGATGCATGATTTGCCATAATTTGCTTAATCGTCTGAGGAGACTTGACCCTAAAAGGACTTAATTTCCGCATTAACAACATCTACGTCACCAACATCTTGGCCTTAAATTGGTTTATATTTTTGATTTCTTTCCTCTTGAGGATTCACCATGTTCAGGGCTTTATTTTTTCATTAAAGGATCAAGGTTGTCCTTCACGACAGCAGTTTATTGATTTACATCGACCCTTTTGCGACAATAGCACAACTGATCCTCGTAGACGCCCCCGGTGCAAGTGATGGTCATTCAGACCTGCATCACACTCTGGGTGTGAGTCTCATTCGACCAGAATTTTTTCTTTTCCTTCATTGCTTTAGAATGATGTCTGCTGTCTCTCAGATGAACGTCCATCTCTGTAATGCACCGCAGCTCCGCTTGCAATCATTTCTCTCTTTGTAATTGTGGACAGGCTCTTCCTGCTGACATAGACTTATCGCGTCCTACACTGACATTCACTCAGCCGCCAGAGAAAGACTACCTTCGCGGTCTCTGCTTACATATAGCACTAATGCAGGAGTATCATGCTCAGCAGATGTGCACTCCCAGGCTCAATTTCAGCTCTGATTTACTGATGACTTGCACTTTGAATCTAAATGCTGATGCCTTCTGGTGCCAGTCTGTTTATGTGGCCGCAGCTTCTGCCAGTTTTGTTTTCACGTTGGAGAAACGCAAACACTGACATTGATGTTTTGTCCTTTATTTTTTATTTGTTGATTTATTTGGAGTTGATTCATTAAAGAGAAGTAAAATTCTTAATGTTGAAAAATTCATTAGCTTCTCTGGCCACACATCATTTAGGCTTGAAATATTATTTCTTGAGTCGCATTTAAAACAGCAGTTTTAGTGACTTCACATTATTCTGCTTAGTTAAGGCTCTTCCTGCTGACATAGACTTATCGCGTCCTACACTGACATTCACTCAGCCGCCAGAGAAAGACTACCTCCGCGGTCTCTGCTTACATATAGCACTAATGCAGGAGTATCATGCTCAGCAGATGTGCACTCCCAGGCTCAATTTCAGCTCTGATTTACTGATGACTTGCACTTTGAATCTAAATGCTGATGCCTTCTGGTGCCAGTCTGTTTATGTGGCCGCAGCTTCTGCCAGTTTTGTTTTCACGTTGGAGAAACGCAAACACTGACATTGATGTTTTGTCCTTTATTTTTTATTTGTTGATTTATTTGGAGTTGATTCATTAAAGAGAAGTAAAATTCTTAATGTTGAAAAATTCATTAGCTTCTCTGGCCACACATCATTTAGGCTTGAAATATTTTTTCTTGAGTCGCATTTAAAACAGCAGTTTTTTTTTTTTTTTTTGGTAATTTTTTGTCAAAAGTGTGGAGTGACTTCACATTATTCTGCTTAGTTATTCCTGCTGTACAGGCTGATAATCTGACTTCATATTTTATCCAACAAAAGTAAATGTGACAAAATGTCTGCAAAAATACTGACAGGTAAAAAATTGATCTCTATCACTGTAATAAATTAGAATCAGAACTCATTTAACATTCTTTCCACTAATGTCAAAATTTGCATGCATGGACACATGGACACATCATGGAAAGAAATGAACGATTGCATGTAAAAATGCAAGTGAGAATTTATAATATCCCGAGGAGCCTGAAAGCATCAGCAGCAGCATCAGCATCAGCAGCAGCAGCATCAGCATCAGCAGCAGCAGCAGCCAGTGTAAATCTTGACCTTTCAATACTGTAGAGACACTTAGTAACACATTTGCTCATAGAAATGGAAGAGGGAAAGGTGAGGAGTCGGGTGAATGGATAAATGTAAAGAAAATGACCGAGGAATTGAAGGTCTAGAGTCTATGAGGAACAAACCTAGGACCCGTGGGCCAAAACTGGTTCATTAGACGGTGAGATATCCCCAGTATTATATTAAAAAAATGCACAAACACTTTAAATTGTGGAATATTTTATTATATATTAATGCATTTGCAAGAAAACAAAGAGAATAACGTGGCCTTTCTTCACTGAAAGTTGACATTTCTTCTTTTTCCGTCTCTAAGCTGTGAACTGATTGTCCTCTCCTGTCCTCTTCTGTCCTCTCCTCTGGTCTTGAATTTTAAACTTCTGCACAAACACAGCTATTTCATTTTGATGCTCTGTATTAGTCAGATTCTGAAAGAAAGATTCAGACAAATGTAATGTCTGGAGCTCCCACTTAAGTGAGTTCACCTTGTTTTTTGTTTTTTTTCAGCTGGTCCACATGTTTATAACAGTTAAAGTGCTGCTCACAGTGAGTCCACCAGTGGCACAGAGAAGTCTTTGCAAATAAAGTCTTTAAAGAAAATCAGCCTAAAATCCAAACAAACTGTGGAAAAAACCGCCTCCACCTCCAGCTGAGGTGTGAGTAGAACAATAACTGTTTTTACTCTCTGCCTTTATGAAGCTGCAATTAGCTTGTTTCTCATGCCTCATTGGCCTCTCAGTGAACCCATGCAGGTCTGTCTGCTGAGGCTCCCATTAGTTTCCCATTAAAATGTCATTGGAACCAAGACACTGCTTCACCTCACCTGGTCCACTGCGGCCCAACACCAGCAGCGGGAGACTTATAGTGAACTGAAATACTGTTGTAGCTGTCACCACAGGTTTGTTGTTGTACAGTATATTCATATTGGTATAAATATATACATGTTAATGTTCATTTTGTGCATTTACACTATCTACAGTATATATTTTGTTATCTGTGGGGTAACTTAGAGATGGCACTCACTTCTGGTTTTAACCAAAAACGTCAGAGTAAACAGATAAACAAAAAGTTAAATTCATTATTGATGAATTGATAGCTAAGTTATACTGAAGAAAGGCTGAGACATGTAGGAACACCACACCTGCGTATATTTTATATCTGTTTGAATCTATGTTAAAAACTGAAGAGACAAGGGACCAAGAGTAGCACCCTGAGGAACACCTGACACACCCAAAATAGACGTAATACACTTTTTCTTTTGCGATTATCTAGAAAAGTGTTGCAGTAATATTTGTTGGTTGTTTTTTTTTTGTGAGGCTTAACCTGAAAACTCTCTGTGTTTTCTGAGAAATTTATGCTGCCATAGCCTCAGGTCATTGTTTTTTTGGAGAACATTTTTCAGTAGCTTTCTTACACCTGAACTCCAAATATATCACATGAGGGATGGGAAGAAGCCAAAGACCTAAAACAGAACACGGTGTGTGGTGTGTATGTTAAGTAACTCCAACAGTTTATGATGGTGAAAGTGTTATGGATCACAGCAGCAGCAGCAGCAACAGGAAAGCGCTCGGAGAGTGTATTTTATTTAAACGCAGCTCTCTTTCTGTTGTCAGCCAACACCGGGGTTTGTTTATGCAGGATCGCAGATGTTAATCAGCAACGTCTTGATTATGATTGGTGGGGCTGTGGGTAATAGCGCCACAATCACCATTAGACATTTGCTTTATCATTACCGAGAGGCTCCAGATAGTTCTTCTGCAGGATGCCTGGGGAAAACATCATCAGCCCTGATGGACGACTTGTTTTACTGTACTATGGCCGGGAGCAAAGAGAGCTGTGTCAAGATCCACGACATTACAGCCCCCGAAACAGCACCTCCATCAACAACTTGAATATATTTGGCGGGCTGCACCATCCAGCACTTTTATTTCCCCCTAGATTTAAAATGGAGTCCGTAATAGCTGCAAGCAGAAGGTGTAAATTAAAGAGGCTCTTCCTGAAGATGTCTGCTTTGCTCATATTAATAGTGGGGAACCTCTCTTCGCTCCAGGCACTAACGTTCTTGTCCGCCTCGCGATTATTTGAGAGCTTCTTTTCTTAGCTCTGGTGCACTGTGCAAGGGCTATTGATTGGTGGAGTCTGGCATATTAGCGCTGATGGATTGTTGTCTTAGTGCTTCACCTGTCATTGGACATGAGTTGTCATTTAGCTGGAGAGGGAGGTCAACTGGGATCCTTGACACCCAGTGTCCTTGGAATCAAGGACAAACTGTATGTTCAAAGGAACTCAGGACGGGAAGTTCACCCAGATGTTTATCTGTAACAAAAATAGAGGAAAATGGAAACTTAACTAAAAACTTTACTAAAAATATACGTCCTTGACCGGCAGCTACAGTCTGTAGTCACTCCACTGGTTTGTGGACAGTGAGAATGAAGATAACGAATGGATTTTGGAAGAGGGTTGAAATACAGAGAACATGCTGTAATTTGGTCTAAAAAAACTCTTCTTCTTCTACATCAGTATTATTCACATTATGGGTTTCTTCACATTTTGGAATTTTATGTCTTCATACTTTTATTTTTCCAGTTTTAAACAACAACCTTTTACAACTCGCATTTTTACGAGACAAACACGAACAAAAATTCAAACCTTTGCTCAGATACTGCATAATTGAATTGTATTTATATTATTTATAAGAAATATTATTTATGCATCACAACAGTGTCTGGAGGCTTATATCACTCTCTGCCACCTCCAGACACGGACGACACCCAGAACTTTGTCAGGAGGTCACTTTGACCACGAGTCGGTCATTTATTAGGCTGAAGAATGGTGTGATTTACTGTCCCTCTGTGTGTGTGTGTGTGTGTGTGTGTGTGTGTGTGTGTGTGTGACTCCACCATCTGAATTTATCATCTGTTTTTCTACTGAGCGTCGGTGCTGAAAACATCCGTCCTTTTTCACAGCCTCCATCATTTTGACACTAATGACGTGGACATTTTAAATAGTCGGCTGTAATGACTGTGTCTCTGACTCTGGTGGAATATAGATCCTCACCAGTGTAACACAATTAGTGAACTGCAGTCTGTTGTTGTTTTAATTGACAGACTGAGGAGTGGGCAGCAGGAACCAAGTGTGGAACCAAGTGTGGGTGTAAAGAAAAATATTCAGTATCAGTGAAGACAACTGATGTCAAAGTCTTCTCCCAAGGGTTCCAACCTATTTAGGACACAACGTCTGACCAATCATCTGTCTGAAGACACGGAAGATTGGTTAAGTTAAAGAGCCAAGTCAGGTGTGTAGCTAAGTGGTTGAATCTGGTTCTGGTTTGACACCCCTGGTGTAGACACACATACAAAGTCAGATGCAATAGAACTGGAATGGGAGACCTGGTCAAACTGTGGTCTGAGGTCCAGATTTGGCACGTTCCACATTTTAATTTCCCCAATAGTGAGTGTTTATTTATTTATTCACAGATACTTCATTCTTACCCTCCTGACACGGAGACAGATTTTTACAACCCACTGTGGCCAACTGGACAAAATATTTGCCCACAACTGAGCTAAAAAGCGCCCCCCATTGGGGGGAATAGAGGCTCAGCTTATTTGGAACAATTTGACTTTGTCTTTTGTCTCCAGGACCTTGGTCAGGGAGAATGAAGCAATTTATCATCCACTTTTACATAAAGATAAGCCAGCATTTAAATTCTGAACAATACTGTGATTAGAACAAATTAGAAAAACCCATTCTGATTTAGTAAAAATAAATCTTAATCCATTATTTATGAGACTAGTCATTGCAGGGTACAAAGGGTTTTAATGAAGTTATACATTCAATTTAAATAATTTGGACAGAGGTTCAATCCAATTTTTGGAATATTTTGTAAAAAAAAATCAATGCTTGAGCTCATTTTTCTATTTATAGGTGTGTGTGAGACTGATGGCTGTAAACAGATGATGTTTTCTTGTCATTTATCACTGAATATTCGTCAAAACAGGAAGTCGAGCTGCTCTGTAGAAACGACAGACATGTTTACGTGTGACAGCAGACATTTTTATCCTCTTGTCGGTGAAAGCAGAGAAACGTCTCCGTTCTTCATTCCTACAGTGTCTGGTTTTATTAATCTAAACAGGAGACACTTCACGCCAAACCATCTCTCAGCTCTGGGGAAGCTTTCCATTAGGAAGGTGAAATCCCCTCCTGGGCCCTGGGCTGAAATATGACTTCAGTCTTCTCTCCCAAGGTCACTGCATCTCAGATGCCCTCAGGAGAGAGTGTGTGACAGGTGCAGCCTCTCTGGAGGCCTCCCACACCGACTGAGTGACACTCTGGGTGGGGTGAAGGAGACGGTTATATCTGGTGTTTATCCATCACCTCAAGGCTAACGACTTGTATGCTTAGTAAATCTTCCATTTGGCTTCATGCCTTCCTGCGTAGCCTCGGGTTTTGTCCGACGCGTTCAACAAGTGTTGACAGCAGAGAGAGAGGTCACACACTGGGCGTCTCTCAGAGCGAGACCCTCGTTACCATGTCCTGGCAAACATGAGGACTCTGTATAGCATGGTGATTATCTACTCCACCTGATGGAGCCTGGGACGAAGGAACACCCTTTGTTTGACTGCCACTTGACTTTGGGGGCAGAAACACATCTGCAGTGGTGAAAGAACAGCGAGTCAGAATGTTATGAAGTCTCAACACTGCACTAATAAAGAAGACAGACAGATAAAAGAACCATCCTGGAAAGAAACACTGATAATCGTGTCAGGACTCCATGTGCGATTCCACAAAATATGGCAAAATTATCTTCTAATGTTGATGTCAGACATTTTGTATGAAAACATTTCTTACCAACTACCATCATGACTCCTCTGCAGTTCCTTGGGCTCCTGTTATGGCCTTTGTTCTTCAGCTGTTTGTTTTTGTCTAATTCATTGATTTATATTTTTGCACCTTATCATGAAGCCTTTCACCACCAGACGTTTATGGCAGTTAAAATCTCCAGTTTTGATCGAATCTCCAGAGGATTTGAGGCACCAGTGACTGCAGGGTCACACACACTGTATTTCACAGAGATTAAATGTTAGACACCAGGGTGTAAATGTGTTTTATATCAGGTCAGATTTTGTTTGACATCTGGAACAAAGCTCCACTATCAGACCTCGCACTATGCTACCAGCTGCTGCGACATGAGGCAGTTGATTTAACCTGTGGCCTCTGGACAGCAGATCAGATACAGAGGAGACGCTAACGCTGGAGCTGCAGCCACTGATCTATGAGCCTCACATTTTTTGGTCAAGTCCATGGATTATGTTCGTGGGAGAAATTCAATCCATTAGGACTGAATAGCTGAATAATGGTATAACTGAGGAGTCCCCAACCCCTGGTCCAGGGACAGGTGTCGGACCATAGATCACGGTATCAGTGGGTCACAGGGAGACGCAGGGAAAATGTATTTATTTACATTGGAGAATCCACTCTTATCCCTTTAGTTTGTCCATTAATGCTGTCCCAGCTGGACGTCAGTGATACTAGTTGACCAGTCCTTGGTACAAAGAAAACTGATCGGTGAAGTTCTAGTCAACTGTTCACCAGTTGATCGTGACTCAGCAACACTGTGACACCGGTTGCCCTTCTTGTCACCAACCAGTCTGGGTTTGAACATAGATTTTCAGGTGAAGTCAGTGCGTGGGAACAGAGCGTAAACAACTTTGACAGCGTGGATCTGCAAAACATTGGAATGAAAACAAAGAGGTTCTCATGCTCTCACTCTTCAGCACAAGGACGGAGCACAATGTTCTCGCACCGATTTACAAACACTTGAGCAGAGGAGAAGATGAAGGCAGGCAACCACAATCACCTCCGTGTCCTGTCTGTCAGGAAGAAAAAAAAAACATCATCTGATGACAGTCTTCTCAAAGGTTTTCTTTTACATCGTTTTAAAAGGACAGGGAACAAAGACAGACGTAGAAGTTTCTTCAACTCCACCAAAAATAAATCATCTCTCCTAAAATAACAACAAACAAGTCAGACAGTAAATAATGAACCAGTTAAATCAAGCCTAAAACAAAGGCAATTATTTCTAAAAGTTTGGTTACTGATAATATAAAACTATGTATTTCAGGTATCTGTCATGGTCCATAGATTCTTTGTTTCATCCAAAAATGTTTTCAAACCTATTAGTGAGGACAATATCTAAATCAAAATTGTTATCAAAGATTTCGCTGTTGTTGCTTAAAGTTAAACTTGTCCTTGGAACAGGTAATTCCATCCCTTAATTCAACAACGTCACTGAGATGTCGCCTCAGTTCCTCCTGGACACAGACAGTTTAACTCTAAAAATTGTTAAAACAATTACTTTAGAAAAACCCCAAAGCTCATCAGCCGCCGGTGACAAATGCAGCAAAGTTCTATTTTTGTATGTATTTAATGAAACTTTGCTCACCTTCCTTCATTACGGCGCCGGCGTCATCATTCATCAGAGGTGATGTTATAATTAAACTGGTCTCCGTTACGCTGGCCCTCGTTTGTATAAGATTTATCTGGTGCTGCAGAAGTGTCATTATCTCCTCCACCGTGCAGAAAATAAATGCAAGTATCACTTTCATCTGAGCCAGGCATTTCTCAAACCACTGCTGCTCCGTGTCTCTATCACTGCCCCCTGAAAGGCTAAAACAGACAGCATCTTGTGATTTAATGGAGCAGAAATTCCACTGGTGAGATCTTCTGCCTCTCTCCAAAGAATTTAGGCTCCGAGTTGCTTCAGGGAGTTCTGGTCAACCCAAATCCCTGCAGGCCCCTCGGGGCGCTACCTTCCAACGAGCCGGGCTGGATTAATGATCTTTAAAGCTGATCTTCAACTTCTTGCAGTGTTTGACTTTTTGAGCAGAGTGTGACCAGCGGAGTCTCCCCTGAGACCTGCAGTCAGCTCAGTGCTCTCTTTAATTAACGGTAGTCATTGCACAGTGGACTGATCCGTGGGGCTTTACCTAATACCTTAAACACAGCTCAATAAAACCCGCTGGATTTCAAGCCCGGCTCCTGATATGGCTCTTAGTGAAGGGATGCACACATTTGGTTTAGTCTGGTGGTTCTGAAGGTGCATTTATTCAAGATGACCAAATAATACGTTTGTACGGTGTTGTACTGCAGGTATGTCAGTCGTAGAAGAGACTTCTGTATTAGTATTTATTAGTACTTTGTCATTTATTCTCAGACTTTCAGTTTTGCTCAATGTCCTCTGATCATGCACAAGTTTATCAAGTGAATAGTCCAACACCAGGACATTCATGAAGTAGAGATGAATAAAAATATCATCATTTCTTTTTTCTCCTATCGCTCCAACAGAGTGACTGTAACTTAATCTTGTTCTTTGCTTCTTTCTACTCTAATCCTTAGTCTCTTGTGAATTGCTGGTCGTTCCTTTCCTTCAGAAACCTTCACTGGTCCTGGATTATTAGAACAACAATGAAAAAAAAAAAAAACCCCGCCCCCACACTGATCCTAATTTGCGATCTAGTAACCCTGACTATTTCTAGAAGCAGTCGACAATTTTCAAGGCTGTCACAAATATCACAACAAATACAAATACAAATGAAAAACCTCTTATTGATGGCAGTGCACTTCGTCTGTCAGCTAATGAGAAAAACACAGCCCATTTCCTCGACCTGTGACAAAAACATGACAATGAATTATTTTCCTATCCTTCCCGACTACGGCAGCTTTAATTATTCATGAGACTTCAACCAGCAGACGATCTCGGCGGCCGTGGACAAACCCAACCACCAACGCGGTGGCCACAATAGCAGCTCTGCCTTGATGGGAGCTGCAGTCACAGCGTCGGAATCAAAGCCTTGGTCAGTGACTTGTGACAGGTTGAAGGGAAACTCAAACTCAGCAGGTTTAAGGAGGGAGAGTGGCCCCTCCAGAAGGAGCCGGGGTTTTAATCCCAGCACAGGAAGAAAATTCCAGCCTATATACGGAGCTTTGATCTGAGCAGCCTGACAGCCCAGTTTCACTATTGCACTCCTAATCCCCGCAACATTGCCTTTTAGCACGCATAATCCTGTGGGCTAAAGAACAGTAGGGTCCAATAACAAATCTCCAGAGATGCTACTTTTATCTGAGTCCTATAGTAGGACCACAGTACAGTTATTTATTTATCTCCTTCAGTTTATGTTGTGTGTAGGGAGTTTTCTAATAAAAGCTGCAGTCAAAGAGTCAAGGATTTCTGGTAAAAGGATAAATCTCTGCTATTTGTTTTATTGAAAATAAAATTTGATTTGAAAACACGTTCTTCCGGATGACCATGCACAGACACGACTCCTAATTGTTCATGACGAACGACCCAAGGCAATCCGTCATCCTGAGAAATGTTGTTGTCTCTCATTGAGAGTCTCCATCCGGATTTTCAGTCTGAATAAAAATATTTTCCTCCTTTATCCTTTGGCCACGGAGCAGCTGTAGTTGTCAGAGTGCATTTGTCTCTTGGCTCAATCACAACGTATGGTTTTATGAGATTTTTCTTGGCCTTGAAGAATCGTCCTGAAAACCCATTAAGCCTCATGTCTTTACTGAGATGAAACCCAGCAGCCTTCGCTGATGTCTCACCTGTTTGGAGTCCTGGCTTTGTCTGGATAAGGTGTGAAGAGACAGAGAGAAGTGTTGATTATCTGATGGTCAGAAGACCAGAAAAATCAAACGGACTCCTCTTCTCTGTTCCTTCCCCTAAACACAGAGTCTTCACCACATTCAGCAGGTTCTGTGCATTTTACCACTTAAATTATTAATATTATTGGATTTAATGATTTATACTTCATGCATGACCAAGGTATGTACTCGCCCTGCCATGACAGATCAGCAACTTGAATCATGACCATTAGCCAGTGTGAAGTATTGGAGGTCAGTATGTAATGGACGTTCAATAAAGAATTTATAAGAGTGAAGGCTGAGCAATCCAAGGAACCCGACTATGAAGAACAAAAGAGACAGTTTGTGCATCAGAAAAATAAATTTCTTCTCCGGCAAAAATTTTTTAAACCTTTTTACATCATTTAAAATGCAGTATTTATTTTCTTTTAATAAATCTTCAATCTTCTAATCTGTACAGCTCAACCACAAAGTCACCTTTGAAAGTATTGTCTTTGTGTTAAAGAGCAGAAACATTAATTTGTGAGGGAGGAAAATTCTTATTATCGTATCCTATAATGTCCCGCATAGTATTTTTGCTCATTTCAGTTAAACGTACAATATTTTCTATACTATAAGCCGCACTTTCTTCTTCTTAAGGGTTTGGTTTGGCAGAGACTTGTGCTTAGGTTCAACTTGTTTATTTAAATATATAATTTTACCTGTTTTTATTTTCATACAGACAATCACAAGAGGGCACTCTAGCTGGCTTTTGCTAATTTTACTCCAATGAGACGTTTAAGGTGGAAAGTTTGGTTTTGCATTTGTTTTCTTGACTGTTCTTCACAAGGAGTCAACACAGTGATGTTGCTGCCTGTGTTGAATTCAGCAGCGTTGGTTAAATATAAAGATATTATGGGAAATTCCTGTAAACTCTGAATAATTCAGCTTTTCAATGAGCAGCCAGTATTTGTGGCAGTTGAATTAAAAGCTGAATCAGTCCAATATGACAGGATCCTGATAAGATCATCGTGGAATTTGATTGAGACACCGTGTGGACGGCTGAGTCGGAACACATCTGGTCTGGACAAACAGAGGAAGAGCTGTGGGGTCAGAGAACAGCACGGAGGTTGTCTTTTTTTCTGTGTTGTTGCTAAGGTTTTGGTGCATGAGCAAATGAAAATGTCTTGTAGACGGGCAGGTGATAGAGTGGGGAAAACCCATGTGGCCCATCACTCACAGTAATGCCTCCATTACCTCAGTGTGAGTTCTTTGTGTGTGTGTGTACGTATTGCAAAGGTTGAGCTGCGAGTGTGCCTATATTCTATAGAAGGTGTTCTTGAACATATTCATCTCTGCTGCTAAATAAAACACTCCTTAGGCGTCAGAACGCAGGGAGTGGGAAAACATTTGAGACAAAGCACATCTGAATATATAGGAAATGTTACATGATTTATCCTTTAGCTGAGGGTTGGACTAATATAGTCAATTATCTAATTTCACATATTTTTTTATTTTCACATGGACAGCCAATAGGAGAGACCGCTGCACCTTATACTCATATATATGTTTTTTTCTTCTTCATTATACAGTTTGGACTAATGAGACTTATACTCCAGAGGGACATATGGTCTGGAAAATACAGTCAATATCAGGTCTGAATCACTTTAGCATATTTTTAAATTGACAATGAGAAAATAGCTGATCAAGTGCAAATCTTTATTCTACGCTTAAATATCAGGCATAAAGGATTTTAGTAAATGAAGCAGAGGAGGAGGAGAGGAAGAGGTGTTTCCCTGTAGACCAGGCTGATCAGGTGTGAATCAGTCATGTCAGGGGAATGATGGAAGAGAATGATCTAAGCAGATGTTGACTGGTTCTTAATGAGGTGAACAGGGTGGTCCATTAAAGAGAAGGTTTGACGCCATAAAAGCTCCGTCTTCACACAAGGGAATTAACTGCCTTAAAATTAACTCTGTGGCTTTTCCTCTGTCTGACGGTTGAACACGGTTCATGTTGTGATTGGAGCCAGAGCTTCAATCGTTAAGGTTTATTGGTCATTTTTAGGTGTTTTTGATGTGTTTTAAACTCATGTTTTCTTCTTTATTATATTATATTAAACATCGCTGCATAGAACACGTGTTGGAAAGAAAATCAGGTTTTAGAGGAAAAAAACAGTCATTTTTAATTTAAGAAAAAAAATCTGTGACCAATTAAAAGACAACTGGCCTTTCACACATAACCAACAGAAGATTGTTCTGTTTCTGACCTGACTTGAGTGGTGACCAGTGTCAGGGATGAGTTGTAAACAACCAGAACTGTGGAGCCAAAAATCATCAGAAAAAAGCAACAACAAAATTACATCCAATTTGGCGTTCCTTTTGAAGTGTTCCTAATCCTGTCCGTGTCATCAATTAAGCAGAAGCGAGAGTTCAGCATGAAAAGACGATGGTCCAGAGGTTCTCGTAGGAAATGTCTGGTTGTTTCCTGCCAGATGTCCATTTGGAGCAGATCTGATCCAATTCATCGACGATTGTCTTTCACTCAGCAGTGACTGTGGGCAGCGTGAATTACCACTGCACAGAAAAGCCATATGTCACTGAGTGCAAGTGGTTCATTTGTAGAACCATGGAGAAGAACTTGGAAGAACCTGGTGGAATGCACTGTACATTGAGCAGATGCTACTGATGCTACTGATGCTACGTCCACATCCCATAATATATTAATGATAGGTTTACGTTGGAGTTCAATAACTGACCTGTGCAGCTGCTGCTCCAGGCACTGAGTGCTGTAGCATTAGGTTAATATTGCACACACACACACGGAGCCAAAGGCTACACTGGCTGTTTGAAGGAAGGAGCTTAAGAAAGTGGAGAAAAATACAAAAAACAAATAAATATATATATATTTATGAGGGTAATAATTGGTGCAACATTTACCAAAGATAATCTGTGGTTCAACTCTTTTCTTTGAAGGTTTCCACAGGAGGAATGTTTGTCTCGAAGACCTCCCCTTGATCTCACTTCTTCATGACCTCCTTTTCAGTTAGGTTCTCGTCCCTTTAATGTTTTGACAGAATATAAATTATTAACCAATGAAAAACACCATCTTTTTTCATGTACAAAGGAGACAGAGCTGTTGTTTTCCTCACTCTGTGTCACCTTGTCTTCTGAGGCTTCATAAAAATCTCCTTGGATGATGCTGCAATCTGAATTATTTATTCCGCCTGTGACTAATCTATTGTTCCCTCACTATACAATGTGCCTCCGTCCTTCTCCTTTGACTTGTCATTGACGAGGACTGTTTTTATACTTTTTATTTCATATTCACAGCCGCGGAGACACGAAGGGCATTAGTCATGAGCGTAAATGCTGAGGTCGCCTGGATCTGAGGTGTCAGGTGACGCTGAGAACTTCTGTGTCGCTGGCTGAGGTCGGTCCTGGAAAGACCTAGAAGAATGACTTTGCAAAGTGCATTCAACAACTTTAATAATTGAAAACGCGATCAGAAAACTCTGGGTGAAAAGGCCCAGTAGAGGGCAGTAATGTCGCCTGATGAACAGAGAGCAACTGCAGAAAAAGAACCAGGTGAAAAGAGGAAAAAAGATCAGGATACGTTTTTCCTGAGCCACAGAATAACTAACTATCAGAGCATGAAGTCAAAATAACAATTTTTCTCAGTTGTCAGTGAATCTTTCCTCTATTTTCCAATCATTTAATGCTGTTCATAACAAACGATAAAGAAATCGTGTTTCTACGCGTATTAAAATGTACCGACTGCAACACTTTTTTTTTTTACAAAGATTTTACAAGGTATTTACGAAGGCTGCAGGTGGGCCGTGTGAAGACGGACCGTTCCATTCCAGAGCTTCACTCAAGTCGTCATCATCATTTCCCATCGATTGTTGTTTCATGGTTGGAGCTGCACAATTTCATACAATCGTCTTCACTTTTCTCTGGGGTTTCCACAGCGAGTCAACAATTTCCATCTCACCCTGTCCTAGCTGGTAGCTCAATCTCTAGGAACATTCTTCTACCAACGTGTATCCACTGTCCCTCCTCTGAACATGTCCAAACCATCTCAATCTGTCTTCTCTAGCTGAAGAGAACCTGAGCAGCATCTTTAACTCCTCCACCTCCAGTTCTGTCTCCTGTCTTCTGTCTATTCCTAGTGTCTCTCATCCATCCATCATGGCTGGTCTCACCACTGTCCCGTAAAACCTTCCCTTCACCTCACAATTTGAAACAAAGCAAATATTTTATCAACTTTTATTCCACAAAACTAATACTGTGGAATAAAAGTCTGTCCTGACCAATTTGAAAATCATCGCAAAAAAATAATTCTATCATTTTGTTTTTAGGTATTTTACACATATTAACAAGGAAAGTATTTTAGATTTTTAAAGTTTTAGTATTTTATTTAAACAGATCTTTGTTAGAGCTTTTCCATTGGACGGTGTTTTTCATCCACAGTCTGTGAGGATGAAAAAAAAAGAAAAGATTTATGTTGAAGCTCATCACTTTAAGGTCAACTGTCTCTGACGATCCCTCAATGTCACTCCATGCTCTCAGGTGTTGGATGATTCTGCTCCTCTCCATTATGAAATCAATCTCTATAATGTTTGCTGTTTGAAGTCACCTCGCTGTCTCTCCCTGACACCACTCAGCGTCGCTGTGTCTATATGTGCGTCATATTTATTCCAAAGGGCAACTTCAAACCCGCTCTGCGCTTCTGCCTCGAAAAAAAATGGACTGTGATTTTGCTGACGTGGATTTTTATTCTAATTGTTAGAGAATTTGACAGAAAGATTCATCGTTAATCTTCTGTACATGTCTGTGTCTAAAGATAATTCTGTCAATAAAACTCAGTTAACTTATTATTATTATTATTTCTAAGAATATTTTCAATTCAGGATAAATTTAAAGTTATAGTTTGTATGGAATAAAATGGTTATAACAGATACCACTGAAGTACTGCAGGACTTTAACTGAGCCTGAAATAACAGGGGTTTATATGATAATTACTAACATAATAATTTGAGAATCAGCAGCCTTTCCTTTAATTACAGCCATCCATTGATTAGCCTCGGAGAGAGGCAGCATTAAGGAGGTCACACGTATCCCAAAGGAAACGTCCGGCTCCCTGAGCGTGCACGTCCATCCCTTTGAGTTTGTTTAACAGGCCTTTTTGTCAGTCAGACAGGAAACGCAGGCCAAGGACCTGCACCTGCACAGCCTGCCAAACTGCCATTCAACTGCCGCGAGCCAGCACTGTGCACAAATAAGCTTATTGAATTAATGTTAAAAAGCAGAGCAGGGCCCCGGGCTCAGTAATTATAAATCAGGAGTAATCAGCGCAACATAATTGATTTGGTAATTGTGTTTGCTTTCTTGAGCCAGGCCCAAAAGTTTGTTGGCATGATTTAAGGTGCTGTGATTGCTGCTGATGCACTGCGGCGTTATTACGTTCTGCTGCTAGATGTTTGAGCAAAGAGGGGCAACAGCCAAGGAGTGGAGGGTCAAGGGGCAGATGATGAGTCCATGATAACAAGAAGAAAGAGGAAGTTGAGTTTTTCTTCATGTAGATCAATATTTTATTGTTACATTTCAGTTCATTTAATAATAAACACCCTATATATCTATGGATAGATATAAATAGAGTTCATTTATATTTGTATATTTGTGAAAACTTTGTTTAAAACCAAGGTTTTAAAGCATAAACAATGATTCTTCAGATTCACTTTGTAACTTTTCCATTATATAAGGCTTAGGAATTCTAAAAAAAAATACAAAGACTCTCTTTTCAGGAGGCAGATTATTCCAAGGCCTCATATATTTGTGCACGAATATCAGTGGAGCCGGTGTTTACATTTTTCAATGGCACAAGGGACAAAGAATCAAAGTGGATCAGTCAAAGCTCAGCTGTGAGGAGGCGAAAGGAGAAATTTAAGATGACGAAGAGAATCTAAACTAAGAGGAGGTGATGAGGATGAAAGAAGAACAGCAGCTGCACTGGAAAATGTCAAACCTAAGTGAGATGAAATACCTTCTATGTGCAGAGTGTTTTCTCAGGGTGAATCTATTTTCTCCCATTTAAAGAAAAAGAATTTTGACAAGTCAACATCATCACTTAAAAGAGTCAGAAAAAAAATGTCTGTGACTGAATTTCAACTTTTCCAACAGACTCTGTTAACAATGATAGTCGACCCTATTTAAACAAGTCTAATTCATTAATATCTGGGCTCTACATGAGTGAAGTGAGTCGACGTGTTGACGTTAGGGATGAACAATAGTTACAGTCGATTGGTTCCATATCAGCATAAATATGTGATGTCATGAAAATGATCTGTTTTTTCTTGTTTCTTCTCTTGCACATTTGCTCCTGAGACTTTTACCATAAATGGCTGAAAATATCAGAACTTGAATTGGAATCTCAGTCTTTTGACCATGTTGGTAAAATCAGTGAATCATTTTCCATTGTTTCTTTTTACTGTAACACACATTGTTCACAACAGAGATGCCTTCACTGTCAAGGAGTCAGGTTTATGGTCAGATTTTCCATATTAAAGGGAGTTATCCTTCGTCCATAACTGACAGATAAAGTGAATTCTACCTGAGCTGCAGGTTCGACTCTGGTTGTAACCATTGCTGCTGTCGAACGACTCTTCTCTCCTCGTCACTCCTTCCTTTCTTCCTCCTTTTTTTTGTTTCCCCTGAACCCTTTTAAGCGTCTGATTGAGCCGCACACAACCATAGAGGTAGAGATATCCAGGTGAACTGCTGCGAGGTTCTCTGGCTCTGCTTTTCCATCTTGTTATCTCCAGCCTGTGTATCTGCCAGTCGCAGCAAGATGAGCCACTCGCCGGGGCAAGATTTGGTCCCATCTCTAACTGGATCAGCAGTTGTGTGCTGTCAGTTATTTCCCGTGTGTGTAGGCAATCATCAGGTAGAGCTTTTTGACATCCTGATAGGGCCGACAAGACGCCCTGCACTTGAACCTACCACCGAGGGCCAACGTTTCTGCCTAAAGAAGGAGGAGGCCTCTCCTCCAGCCTGTCCACTGGTGACGATTGTGTTTCTTTAACTTCACCTGCAGCATTTTTCAATATTACAATCTGGTCAATGCACTGATTTGTAAAATTGCCTCAGAGAAGAGGAAGACTATCTTGAATCTTATTCTTTCCTTAATGATTTAACTCTTGGAATTCACAGTTAAATTCACAGATGACTTGTTTGTTTTTTCCCTCAGATTAGTTCCCCCGACTCCACTCCTCTCATGCTTCAGTAATGAAATTACACTTGAGAAATCAAGGGTGGATTCCAATTAATATGAACAAAACAAATACCTCAAAAATCCATTCAAGTCAGTCTATAATAAATGTGTTTTTCTTTTTTTTTATCTTTTTTCTTTTTCACACAAAGTCCTTTCTCTGCTGCCGTTGATCTTTCTGGTCCAAAGTTCTGAGGTCTTCTCCCTGTCAGTGTTTCATCTCTGCTCCCTCAGCTCTGTAAATCAGTTCAATGTTGACAGTCATTTCCTTTCCACTCCACTGGCTTTGCTCTGATATCACACACACACACACACACACACACATCACAGGCTCGGCCTCGGCCTCTCGCTGCAGCCCCCTGCTGTCTCCTCTGTGTTTTGATCCCCTGAGGTGATAGCCTGGAATCTGAATCACCGTTCATACTGGGCATCAATAAGGTTCTTGGTCAGTGGGGTCATGGGTTTAGAGCGCCCTCTGCCTCTTATCAGATACGGCAGTAAAGTGCGTTTGTAAATACGTCATCAGTGGACAGTGGTGTCCAGATTTAATTCTCCTGCTTGGTAGGAGTCAGGAGAGACCACAGCTTGGATTTTACTTTGACTCTCAGATGTGTTATCCACCCATCCTTCCATTCATCCACCCATTCATCCACCCATCCACCCATCATCTGTTCATCCATTTTCTAATGAAATGGAGGCAGGGAGAGGATGAGGACTTTAGTTTGCTAAAAAATTATTTTAAAACTCTGGTCATTTTCATAAGTTCATCAGGATAATTTAAGGAAATACAGTTGTAGGTTCTCAGTCATCGATGGATGGAACTGTATTATTTCCTCGACAAACAATACAATACAAATGTACTGATGTTCTCCAACAGAACATGCTGTAAAAACTAAATGTAAGTGTTGAGAAAAGTTCCATTTTGACTTGTTTGTTCTCTGATTCCTGCAGTTTAAAATAAATCCTAGAACCTGCAGCCATGAAGGATTGAAGGCAGAGATGAGTTGATTTTTTTCCTAACCTTGTGGGAGGAGAGACCTGTTGGTACAAATAATAAAATAAAAAAAAAATTAGAAAAATGACACAGTAGCTTCATCCAACAAGTTGGAAAAACAAGGACAGTGTGGAGAAATACTCTGTTCACCACAGGTTCTAATGTCATCAGTCTTCACCTCCACCAGCACCACCACACTCCTAACCACCAAGTTCATTCTGTGGCTCCCTATCACCTGTTCCCCAGGTCAATGCCTCCATTCTCTGCTCCACCTGTTGGAGTGGAGCGGCCCATCTCTGGGCTTATCTTGTTCTGCTGAAGAGCAGTAAACACTCATTTTTGTGCCTGTCAGTTTGGTGAAGGCAGGCAGCCATGTGGAACGCAGCACAGAATGACCAGCATTCCCAGCAGTGCAAATAGCTGGCGTCAAGATGCTGAGAGCCACTCTCTCCTTCTCCTTCTCTTCCCTCTCCCCCTCCCTGCCTCCCTGCCTCCCTGCCTCCCTTTCTCCCACCCAGGGAACCAAGTTATTGCTTCTACACCTGCCACATATTGATTCAGAGCTTCTGTTATGTGTAATTTACCATGTCTGCTGTCTCCTGTTGTACATATTGTGTACATATGTTCTACTCTGGGAAAACACCAAGAGCTGGTAAACATGAAACACACATTTCAGTTAAATATCAAAGTGATCAAAACATGGTCAGAATTATTTCTTTAAGGAAACCTGTTGAAAAAATGTAAAATTATGAATTAATTTTTTGGACATTCCTTTATTTTCGTTCTCTTCTCCGTTGCTAAATCTCATTGTCAAGTCTCACGGTGCTACGACCAGAGCTTCTCAGTGTCAACCTGGCAGCTGCTGGATTAGAACCTGAAGTCTGCTCCACTTTTAAAAATAATAAAATTAACTACTACTACTTTTAATTTTCCCCTTCCTGATTGTCCCCCCAAACTACCTCCATGTCCTCCAACGTTGTCTCCAAACCTTCCTGTCTGTGTTGTCCCTCTTATCACCTCATTCCTGATCCTGTCCATCCTTGTCTCCATCCTAAAGGGAATCTCAGCAGCATCTTCAACTCCTCCACCTCCAACTCTGTCTTCTATCTTCTGTCTATTCCTGGTCTCACCACCGTCCTCTAAACCTTTCCTTTAATCCTAGTTACATTTTAACATTTTTTATAATCACGTCACTGATGACCTTCAATATTTGTTTAGAACATTGTCAAAAAACTGTTGTCATTGAATGTGACCTTGCATCACAGTGAGTCAAACCACCAGTGTTTTGGGTGAATTTGGACTCACATTGGTTCAAACAGCAGTAAAACGTTGTCTTTTGGACCTGAACCGTAGGATGATGTTGTTGTTGGAACAGTGAAACCGTCTGTTTCTCTGAACTTAAATCCTGTTGCAGCTCGTTAGTTTCCAAGCCGATGTGAGCTGAGAACCTCCATGCAGGTGAAATCACTCAGTGCCACATATGCTTTGATGACGGCGAGCACGCTGGTCCTCAGACGGACCCCATTTCTGCTCCTAATGGTACAGAGAAATGGGTTTCAGGAATAGCAGATCGTATCTTTGTGTTTTTGTCTGGAGGAGATGAAAGGAGGCCAGGCTCCATGTATATGGCTGTGAAGATTGGGACCCGCTGCCTTTCTCATCTTCACTCCTTTCTACAGAATTAATGACAGCAGCTCTATCATGCTATGGACCAGAGGGTGGAGATGGAGGCTGTGACTGAAAGGAGGGGGATTATAGTGTTGAATCCTCAAATGGAAATTCTTTTCTTTCAGTCTTTCTTTGAAATAACTTGGTGGGATTTATCTGGTGGTGGGCTGCTGGTCCAATTTCCCTGCCCACCCCTGTATTCTCTGCTCCACGGCAGCAGAGACTCGACGCAGTTTCTTGTAACTGACGTTTGATCTGATGACACGACTGTGAAACATGTCAGTGACACACAGGTCTGTTCTGAGGACCACAAAGGCAGGTGTGGATGATCTGATGAGGTTCCTCTGGAAGGAGAAATCAATAAAAGTCAGTGAATTGTTCTGAAAATCTATCATTTACACAGTTGGTTCTCAAAGCGCAGGTTGCCCCCTTTAGAGGAGACACTGAGTTTTTACAGTGTGGACCTGTGGGGTCATGAAATGACACGCAGTCATTTAATGGTGGAACCATACGCTTTATCTCCTACTGGAAATCCCAGGTGTCTGCTCACATGTTTTTGTGAATAATATAAGTATAAGGTGGAGCATTGATGGATGGATGGATGGATGGATGGGTAAATAGATGGATAGATAGTTAGATAGTGGGGTGTGAATCTTCACTCACATAACGATCTGATTCTTAGGCTACGATCCAGAACGATTCATAAAAATATTAAATGATCCATCCAGTTCGATCCGATTCGGTTCAGTTCGATTCAATAAGAATTTAGTCAATGTCACGGCTACGTCTAAACATCTTCTTGTGGGCGGGGCTCTGGAGCAGGAAACCGATGCATGGACAAAAATCCGAACCTTCGGATCCTTTAACTACAATTTGACCGATCTGGGCTTTTTGGGCTGACACACTTGGATCGCTCAGGTCACAGAACGATAACCGATCCAATACGATTAATCTTCACAACCCTAATAGATAGATTATTGTATTTAAGATATACTTAATTCTTTTGATGGATGTTTGAATTGATTCTTCCATCAAAGTTTGTCAACCCTAACCAAAAAAAAACTGATATTTTATGTATTACATTTTTTATTGAATTTTATAGTAAATGACCTTAGTTGTCAAAGTAGAATCTTGTGCTTTTTATTTATGTCTTGTACATTTCTTTCTCATTATTTGTTGTTAATGATCGTCTAAATCATTATCCACAGCATATATATATATACAGTATATGTGCATATGTATGTATGTATGCATGTATGTATGTCGTCTCCAGCCTTGTCCTCAGTGAGGGTATTAAAATGCATTTCCATACGTTAACCTGCTAAGACGCCTGGAAACATGTCGTCCCAGGGCCGCAGAGAGAGCGCACGTGTGCTGGTGTGTCATCAGCGAATGTGTGCGTGTGTGATCAATCACATGCCAGCAGTAAGCAGCCAAGGTGGTGAAGTGCTTGATCTTCCCCCAAAGCTGCCAGCAGCTGATAGGTCCCACATCTCAACACCCCTCATATTTCTTCATCTAATTGGATTGCAGCCTGTCAGCATTTCATTTATATACAACCACCGCCTCCTCCTCCACATTTACAGCATTCTGCCCATGATTATTTAGCACCGGGCTGCACCACCACCACCGCTGCCTAAGTAATGATTCTACTTCCTAATTTTCTCCATACATTCATTTCTCTCTGCTCCTGGTCTTGTCCTCCAACACTGTTGTCAGTTTTAAAATGTTAAATAACTTTGAATGTTTTTTTTTTCTTTGCTCGTACTTTTCCAGTCCCACTAATTTTATGATTTTATTTTTATCTTTGTTGTCAGGAAGAATTTGAGCAGGAAGCACAACAGTCAGTGTCAATCATCCTGAGAAGCACGCAGGCAAATATTCAGTGGAATTAGAAATGTTATTAATAGGAATTCATGGCAGGTCAATAGAAGAGTTGACTGTATGGAAGAAAAAAAAAAACAAAACACCAAGAACATAAATTCAGAGTAAGCAGTAATGTGACACCTCCATAAAGCCAAGCAGTAAAACAGCACAAGACTGTGATAAATCACTTTATGGTCGTCATTTATTTAAACATCACTAAAAACACATTACGTCGTCCAGCATGAGTTTAATGACATGAAACTCAATTTCACTGAAAGTAAATATTACTTTACAATGAGAAATAAAAAATTGCAAAGAATCAATTTATTATTATTCATTTTCTATTTAAATATAACATTATCAGCAATATTTTTTTCTCCATTACACTGTACAATCATGTATTGTACTGTACATGATGTTTTACCATAAAAATGAAAAGTTCACTTCTGCTTTAGTTCAACCAATATTTCAAAGCTCGTCTTTAATCTCAAAGTTTGTGTCAAGTCCAAACTTTTCTGACTTTGTTGAGATCTTTTAAAAACACGTCCACTAATTTATCAAGTACACAGTCGCGACAGAACGTCCTGAAATGACACTTTAATCTACTGCTACACGATAAAGCGTCGGACAGCCATGTCTGACAAATGACAGCCACACGGCCTCGGAGCAGTGAGATGTTCCTACATGCTGTAGGGCCACGGGCCTGTCCTGCAGAAGACAGCTTGACTGGTCCCAGCAGAAAGAGCAATAACCACGGTCAGTGATCAGATTCTCACCTGTGCTCCTCTTCTCTCCCGCCTCAAGATGTCTGATTAACATCCTCCGGCCTTAAGCACAATTTAATGTGCTCTCATAAATGTGGCAGCCGCTCCTGTTGGAGACAATTAGGACATTTTAATTAAATTGCCATCTTAGATAAGAAGTAGTCAAATCTGACACAACTGCTCCCGCGTCTCCCGTTAAAAGATACAGTCAAGCATCAAAATGACAACCGAGGCAGATTTCTGCTGGAAGTTTTTTATTAAGTAGGAAAAGTTTCAAAGTGGAAGGAAAAAATAAAAAGTCTGTCTTCATTCAAAGTTAGAGCGGACACGACTCTGTAAATTAATTTCTGAACTTATTTTTTTTTCCTGTTTTTCCTGTGGAAAATAAAAATAAAATATGTTTTTTATCATATTTTCTACACAATTTTACTGGAGGTTGTGTGAGTTAAGTTTTAAATAATTTATATTTTAGGTTAATATTTAGGTATTAACTTAATTATTAACCGTCATATTTATTCCTAAAAACTCCACAGTTTCCCGTCTTCCGTCAATACTGTTGTTCTTTTTGTTCCACTGTTCTTTCTTTTTAACACTCGTTTGTGTGAAATGACGATAAAGTTTTTTATCAGGTGAGAATAAAACTCCAATCATCGGGATTTTATTTCCTCTCTGCCTCTGGGTCATAAACCCAGATGTATCTGAGTTACATTATATCATTCAAACATACAGCAGCACTGATGGACATGTTATATCCTTTAAACAAACACAGCCAGGATTTCCAGTGTGAGCAAAAATAAACTAGAAAATGACCTTCAGATTTTCATCCAAGCATTTAGTGTTGACATGATGTTAGATGTGTTTAGACCTTAAATACTTGAGTTCTGTTTCAGCCACGAGCCAAGATAAAGACAAATGTGGAATTTTTCACTGGAGCAGAGTCTCCTGTTGCCAAGGTTCGTGTAGATTTCAGTGTTTTCTCCAGGTTGGTTGATACAAATGTTATTCGTTTGGATTGTGAGGGTTTGAACTCATGCCTAAAATGATTCTCTGCGTCTGAATCACTGATAACTTCACTTAAACCAAGAATGGCGCCCCCCGTCTCCCAGCAGTTTTGGCACAAGCAGCGAGCAAAATCAAATGCAATAAAAGCATGTCTGGATTAGAGCTTGTTAGGCAGAAGGAGAACCTTTAATTGCCGGAGCTTTTGTAGTTTCACAAAGAGCTGCCATTGCTAATCTGTAGCTCAAGGGTTGTGACGAAACAGGCGTGCAGACAAAACAGAAGAATTGTGAGTTGGAGAGGGAAGAAAGGAGCCTTAGGAAGTCAGAGGGGAATCAAGTCGCTGCCAAAAATGAACGCGTCTTTCAATGAGGTGCCTGCAGTCGTCGCAGGGAATTTTGTGTTTTCACTCCGACCCATACAAACATTTACAGAAACACAGAAAATATGGAATATTCTGCTTTATTTTGCTGTGGTACATTTGGATGAAATAAAAGATTTAAAATTCAAACTAAATTCTTCATTGAGATAATTATTAGATAAAACTCATAGGCAAAAACAGCAATAAAATAATTCTTTAATGATACCAAAGTATTTCCAATTTGTATTTTTTATTTAATTTAATTACAGAGAAATAAAGGCCAGGATTCTAACCTGCAACTCTACCATTACACTATGCACTAAACCAAAATCCATTTGTTGGAATCTTTTCAACATGAATGTGTCTCCAACTCCTGAAGGTTGAACGCGGTCAGAAAAGGAAGTGATGCTGTGAAGGTCGACTCTACTGCAGCCTGGTGACATATTCTGACTGTTTAATTTAAGGCATGTGAACTCTGACTGTCACACATAAATACAAGGTTTTTTTTCCAAAATTTAAAGTGTGTAGTGGACTAGTTTTGGCCCATGTGCCATATATTTGACACACTGATTTTCATGATTTCATTGGATAAAATATGCCTACCTAACATTATATTACAGTTATATTGACATTACACTGCATTCAATCAAGGCCCCCACAATGTATTCAATGCAAATAATTTAAAACTCTTTTACTGCAGCTGCATATTAACATTTATTTATTAGTGGAAACCAATAAAACAGGAATCTGTTCAAATCAAAATGTGAAGAATGTGAGAAATGTTACATATGGACTGATGCAATTATTTTCACTCCAACAAATCACATCCCACATTTGATTTCATTCCTTCTTCCAATAATGTCATCACACAGTGTTATGGCCTGGAGCTCCAACATATGAACGCATGTTGGGTTCCTCAGCCTCACAGTCCTGCTCTTGACTGCAGGGTGTATTTGACTGGATGCGTTGCAGATATTGGTTCACATCTGCCACCGCTCCTCTTATCTGCTGCTGGAAAAACCCAGGCCTGACCATCTCTGCCTCAGCGCCCGGCATCTAACATCGTCCCTCTAAGCCACAGATCAATGCATCTGCACTGATATGAGCTGGAGCCGCGTATTGATCCACTCCGCCTCGTCCTTGTCGCTGCTCATTATGGCAATGAGAGAGTGACCTTTTACAGAGGTGTCAAAGTGGAAGGAGAGTTTTAACAGATTTAAGTGGCAAGAAAAAAAAAATCTACAGACACAAGGTGTAGAAAAGTGGAGTAAAGATCTCTGAGGAAGAGGCTCCACCGTCGTATCATCCCAGTTAAAATGCCATTATTACAGTGCAGGCTTTAACCTCTATTATACTTCATTTATTTCACCATCAGGCATCAACATCACATTAGAGCAGCCAGGATGAACAACTGGGAAGGTAGTAAAAGCAGAAGTAAAAGACTCGTGTTTGGTAGAAGCTGTAATTGCGGTCAAAGCTATTTCATAATGGTTGCAATTACTAGCGTTAAATGGAGAATTTGCTCCAATATTGCAGCCGCAGCAGCAGCAGCAGTACTGCATCGCAAAGACCTAACGCTGCTCTTAACTGCAAACATCATTTCCAGTAAGGTGGGAAGACTCTGTAAAACTGCAATTAAATTTGTTTTTCCAATAACAATAATTACTCTGATCATTTTCACTACTTAGACGGAGGAGAAACAAAACTGCTTTTAGTTTTTTAACTCACACCAAACATTTCATCAATCATGAGCAATTTAGAAATCTCCCAAAAGAGTTTGGACGGAGACAGAGTGAAAAGGTTAAAGAAGACACATTCTTAATCACCTGCTCCACGGCTAATGGCTGTGGACGCAGAGAAGATGAATCACTTTTGTCTTGTCTCTTCATCAGGAGCCACAGCTGGAGTCAACCTAGTGATTTGGTGCCATCACTGTGTTGGATTCCAATTCCGACACAACGCTGCCTACCAGAGGTGGGGGTGGGAATGACACCACTGAACCACTTTAGCCTAATGTTGGTGAACTAGGTACAAAAAGAGCAGCTCCCCCAATGCTTTTTCGACTCCTTCTTCAGGATAAATATCCATCCATCCAGTTTCACCCACTTCCGAAACTAGGTCTAGGGGGCAGCAGAGTGCCGCTCAAGTCACATTGCACAGCACTGTCCCTTCCTGCGGGTCGATAGTCCACTGACCCCAGCAGCTCTAACTGGGATTCAAACCTTCCCAGTTGGATGATGGACATTGCTCCTGAGCCACAGGGAAGGCCCTTCTTGAGGACAAAAATCCATGAATGTCCAACAAAGACGGCAGTGTTATGTGGTGCAGCTCGGTGGGTAAGAGGGTGATGTTGATGCAGATATTGTTGACCTATTTTAAAAAAGTGATGACGATGAGATGCTGAATTGCAGAAGGAAAAACAAAACGCTGGCGACCGACGGCGCAGCTGCTGTGGTGAAAAAGCCACTGTGGAGCAGAGAGTCGCTGATTGGACAACTTTTTGATGAGGGGAGTACAGTATGTGAGTCAGGACCAGTTCTGTTACTGGTATTAATATCCGTGCATTGAGTCACGGAGCCCATTCACAGTTGCTAAGTGACCCAAGGTCTGTCTCACGTGCAAAGATGGATTGTTCTGAATTCCAGGTTGGAAACTGCTGCTCAATCTGCAGAAACACTTCATCCTGGAAATCCATGTTTTTTTTTCTAAGCGAACGATGGCAACACTTTGAGCTTCAATCAGTTTACAGCTGTTTTACGGCCAATAAAACGTCTCCTCCTCACTTTAGTTTCCCTTTATTTGTCAAATCTATATTTCAACATTCCCTTTGTTTTATTACCACACAGTAGAAACCGCCGCATGACGACTCTCTGCATTAATATTAAGACGACAACACGGCACAGACACTCCTGAGCCCTCCCCACCACAGACGGCGGTGTGGGTGCCTGGGTATCCTCTGTGGTGATCAGTCAATCTGCCTGCAGATTTTGAAATTGAATGGATCCCATTAGAAGGCATGGAAAGGCTTCCTTTCATGTCTGTTTGTAGTTCATTCACAGCAAGACAACTGCTTGATCTAGCAGCTCCTTATCCATACAGAGACGGAATAAGTGTTTCGTTCATTCACTCCAGAGACAGATAAAAGTGAATATTCTGGGGGAGGAAGACTCCCTCTTCCCCTGTGCATTGATGTTGGTTGCTAAAATATTTATATGTATGCAAAGAGGACGTGGAGATTTTTTCCTCCTCTCTCCATGCACTCGTACCTTTGTGCTCAGTGCAGTAGATGTGGGATCTGGTTCCGTCAGAAAGATGTTGAATTGATGAAAATCCCTCGAAAGAGTTTTTGTTTTTTTCAAATGGCAGAGTTGGTATTTAGGGTTTTTTGGGGGGGTTTCTTCGTGTGAAGATGTGTTGGATTGGATTTGAGGTTTGTTTGAGTTCAGGCTGAAATTTAGTTTCAGCTTTCTGACGCTCAAAGAGAGAAGATGAAAGAGTCCCTGGAAGTGTTTTGCCCTGTGTTTCACCCCCTCTGCCACCGCCTGCATCTCAATGCCAAGAAACTGAAGCCGAAGTGAGGAGTGAATAAAGAAAAGAGACAAAAAACCCCAAAAAAAACAGAGAAACTGTGACGATAAGTGGGCCCAGACTGAAACACCATCTAAAACTCAATGTTTCCATGAAGCCTTTATAGAAAAATACACAACCTGCGTTTGGCCCCTTGTTCCTCGCAAACATGTTGATAAAAGCTTAAAACACCTTTAAAGAGAAAAGGACGTGGCACGGTGGTCCAGTGGACGCTACGTTCTACACCGACCACTGTTCCAAGCTACATTGATTACAGTGGACTGATACATCCAGGTAGGGTTAGGGTTAGAGTTTGCATTTAGGCAAATATATCTTTATCTATCTTTATCTATACATATATTTACATATACAGTATGTATACATAGATTATTCTGGACAGTTTGTTCTGTATGTCAGTTTAGACTATATCAGATTGCAGTCAGCATATATACAAACAAATATATAAATATTTTTTGAGGATTATATATATATTTATATATATACATATATGGATATATATTTACACAAACACACATATGTGTGTGTATATATAGATAGATAGATAGTTCTGGACTTCAGTTTGTTCTGTATGTCAGTTTAAATTATATTAGATTACAGTCAATATATATACAAACACACATACATAAATATTTTTTTGAGTATGTATATATGTATATATGGATATATATTTACACAAACACACATATATGTGTGTGTATATATAGATAGATGGTTCTGGACTTCAGTTTGTTCTGTATATCAGTTCAGACTATATTGGATTACAGTCAACATATTTACGAACACACATATATAAATATTTTTACGAGTATGTATATATGTGTGTATATGAATATATACATATATTTTTACATACACATATAGTATATATATAGATACATATTTATATATTGTGTGTGGAAATATATATATATATGAATAGATTGTGTATATATATATCTTATATACACAATCGATGTGTCAGGCTTATACTTATATTGAAAAGCAATATACATTTTCACAACCATGTTATTGTCTTTCAGATGTTATGGATGTTGTTGATTTCTTGTTGTTTGACTGATGTGGCTCATTATCACAGGTCACTGTGGTGATAGATGTCAGTTTGTGGGATTGAGAAGTTTGATGTTTGAAAACCGCTGCGTCGGGAGCAAGAGGCAAAACCACAATAAACCCTGATTGTTTGAAGCTGATAGCTATTAGCCGACGGAGAGCGCAGCCATTATGGTGGAAATGAAGCATTGTTAAAGAAACATAAGACTTCCCTCGGCGGATGATAGCCTCCTGAAGAGGCCGCAGATTAGATCTCACAGGTGCACTCGGGAGGCGAGGGCTGATCATTACACCAGGAGAATTATAGCAGCTCGTCAAATCTCCTCAGGAATGAATATTAAGTCTTTTTATGGGGAGGATTGGGTGGGAAGAAACCACTCATGTGAGCAATTTATGAGAACACTTTGGACTAAAGCCTTTGGTTTCTTAGCAGAGGTCTGAGACGCCAGGTTGACACGGTGGTGCAGCGGCACTAATGTACCGCTCCCCATAAAGAAGCATTTACAAGGAAATATGTGTAAAATTTGGCTTCGACTGACGGAATGAGTTTGTTTCACGGTGAGAATGAATCTCCCGTCACAGAAACACGGTGGGGAATTTCTCACTTTTACGTTCAGTCTGACTCAAAGCTATGACTGAGTTTTATTTTAATGCAGTAGCTGTGAAGTTACTGTATACTTTTCACTGACAACATTATTGTAGGTTTGTGTCTCACACTTGTGAGTCCAACATCAATGAGATACTTCAAGTTTTGTTGTTTGGTTCCCAATAGTGCAAGTCATTCACAACCAATTGCAACTGTAACAGATAAATGTTCCATTGGTCGGTCTGTCTGTCTGTCTGTCTGTCTGTCTGTCTGTCTGTCTGTCTGTCTGTCTGTCTGTCTGTCTGTCTGTCCGTCATGTCTACAGATCTCAGTAGATTGATTCTAATTCTCGTGTATCATTTCTATCCATCTTCTGCCTCTGAATGTTCTTCAGTGGATTCTTCTTCTGATCTTCTCACAATCTGTACATTGAGTTTTTTCTCTTTGCCTATAAATGAGTCTTGGGATAATTTTATAAATAGTAACAGTCAAGTCTCCATCCAATCACCTGAGATAATACAACAGCTGCTGAAGACATGTATTGTGTAATGGATAAAAAATAATTTTGTTGTGTGGACTTTTCTCACAAATCTGTGCAACATCTTTGATGAAAATCCAGCCTCCTGGTTTCGTGGTCTGGTGCTGTTCACATTAATTTGAAGTTGCAAATAGGTTTACCCAGGTGTTAGATGGTTTTGCAGAGGTGGGAAGTGAGGTGAGGAGAATAGGATTAGGAGAAAATCCAGAAATCTCTGTGAATGATCAGATTTATGTTGTGCATCAGAATCTGACCAGAAATTCTCTTTCATTTCTGCAGCCTCTGTCCCTGAGGATGTTCCGTCCATCACCATGGGAGGCTCTTCAAAGAACAAGGCCAGCTTGTACTCCACCACCCAGGACACAGAGAGAAGAGCACCAGCTGTCACCACTGCACCACCTCTTCCAATCATGAACCACCACCCTCTTTACAGAAACCCACCCTACTACACAGCTCCGCTCAGGCTCAACGGCCAACCCGGCTACGAGGACGGCGGTGGAGCCACTCACCCCACTTCACCCGCGGTGCTTTCAGGGACTTCAGTGGATAATGCTCATCACAGGACGCCTCCAGATGGCAGGGATGACGAGTCGAGCATCACACCCAACCCTGACACACATTCATTATCCTCTCATTTCAACACCGCTGTTCCGGCCTCCAAAGTGCTTCTGAGTGATCCTGATGGTGGCGCTGTTGACCCATCTGCTACAGCAGAGAAGGACAGAGGAGGTCCAGACTCAGCTGGACTGAAGCTCAGTGTGAAGGCAGACAGTGAGACGACCACCTCCTCCATCATCACTACCATGCAGAGTCCAGGTAACTCCTACTGTTGACTGTTGTAGAAAGAGTGAAACATCATCAAAACATCTTCTGGTTGTATGAAGGAACAAACAGCAGCCTCTGGTTTCCATAAACATCTCTCAACCCTGCAGTCCATAACTAACTAACAAAGTTAAGCATAAATAACCCTGAATAATTTAGTACCTTATAAATAATGTTATTTCAACAGTAATTAACACTGAAGGTTCTATCAATCATTTCTGTGCAGAGTAAATTATTAAAGAAAGTGTCCAAACAGGGACTTGAACCTTGGACCCTCAGATTAAAAGTCTAACGCTCCACACACTCAACCATCCATATGGTTGATTTAATCTCCCACACAGTCAGCTGTCTGTCCACTACTCACAACTGCAGAGACCGCAGAGCTTTACCATCTGTTACCTGTTGATGCAAAGTTTCTTTAAAATATACGCCAGACTCTTGAAGACAACAACAGGTTTGTTGTTGTTGTTGTTGTTGTTGTTGTTGTTGTTGTTGTTGTTGTTGTTGTTGTTGTTGTTGTTGTTGTTGTTGTCGTCATCTTCGTCTTTGGCAGACCTGGAGGTGTTGGTTTCATTCTAATTCTCACTGAAGATAATGACAAAAATGAAGATTCATTCATTGCAGACTTGACACATTGTACAGAATTAGCAGGAGTTTGTACCAGAATATTCAATATCTCGAATAAAAATATACAAATATGAAATCTACAACATAAAATGTGTTAAAAATAATATGTTGCTGTTTTGTATACAAGTAAATACTAGTATATTAATGATAAATAAATTAAAATATCCAAAGCAACAACAACATTTCCCAGACCACACCACACTAGAACAGTGCACAGTGTGTTCTTATATTCACGTCAGTCATGTATATTTACAAATCGTGATCTGATTGACAGGTGATGGTGCAAATTCTTGTTGTGCTCAACCATACTGGACCTGCAGCAGTGTAAACAAACCAGAGCAGCAAGACTAGATATGAATCTTGGCAAAATTGTTGATATTTTTTTTATTCCAATGTGTAAAAAAGTGCTTTTTGAAAACCTTCCATTTTAATCCCACCATTGTTTCAGTGTAAGTGGAGTTCATATCAATTCTTCTGAGTTCTTTGAAACTATAAATCAAATAGTTTTTTTTTCTGATGAACACTCAGCGTTCTGCTCTTCTCCTGAGACCTAATCAAATCATGTTTTCCTGTTTGGAGTGCACCTCTGCTGTCCTCACACCCTCCACTAATAACTTATCCATTTGCATCTCTCACCGCTGAACGGCCAAAGGGATGAAATAAATTACAAATGCAAGGCTGCATCAGTATACCTTAATCAAGAGGACCAGACGGAGACCAAGGCACAACCGTGGAACGAAGAGAGTGGGTGGAGAAACACTTGGCCAGTGATTTCTGGCTGCATGGATTAGGTTGGTGGAGTGGGATGAGAGTAGTTTAATTAATCAGCTCATCTGTGTGCAGGGTGACTGCATGTCAAAGTACTGCTGCTAAATCCAAATGAAGCCTCGGCCAAGATCTCATCCCTCGTATTTCTCCTTGATTCTCTATCAGTTAATGGCAACTATAAAATCCTTCTTCCCTCTTGCACTTTCCCACACTGCCGGATTCATCCATCCTTGTACAATCCCAACCAGTGTTTAATCCCAGGGAATGGGACTCGGGAGACTTTACAGCGTTTCCCATCAAGCAGGAAATGTGCAAATTAAAAGCAGAACCACTGCAACATTCCTAGAACGAGGATTTTCAACCACAGGTTGATTCAACTTCCTGCTACACAGTTATTATCAACTGTTGCCTTTGGAATTGGGTTTTTCTTTTCCAACTGGAAATTATCCATCAAATTATTTATTTGGAAATTGCTGGACTAAATGTAAATAACTTTTTTGTTAGAATGTAAATGTAAAAAATGACTCAAGATTCAAACCCACGAACAGACGCTGATGCTCGGTGACCGAGCTCTCACCACCACATCCCTCATGTTCTTCACATGTTCACTGATTTCCTGTGAATTTTCCGTATTGTTTGTTTCATCTCATAATTTTGTGCATTATTCTTCATAACAGTGATGAGTCCTGATATAATGAGAAGTGAGGTTGGGAGTGAAACCCATAATTAAATCCACATTTTATTTTTATATTGCGTGAATCCTTATAATAAAATTAGAAAACATTTGTTTCTTAACAATTATAACGTTTTTTTGAGAGGATTGAAGAGATTGGGTTTATTTTTTTCACACAACATCCAAGATATAAGCAGCTTGAGTTGCTGTTCTGAAACACACGTATCTTTAGGTTCCACCTAAAAACCATCCATGTTTTTATCTTCTATATTTTCCACATCCTGATTATTGTTATAATAATTTAGATTTGTTTATTTCATATTTGTTATTTGTGTTTCGTTCATTTTCGTGGCTCAAACGTGTTGCCGCTCCGTTCCATCAAGGACTAAAATTTAATCCTTGGATCAGGACTTCAGTGTTAGGGTCCAGGTCTGACAGCCCCACCAGAACCCACTCACTGTGTCTGAAAGGAGAGCACTCAGCCATCTCATGGCCTCTAACTTCATTTCTCGCTGGATACCTTCAAATACGCTGTGGAGCTCATTGGTGCGTCCCGCAGGCGCCGACTCCACTCCAAGACATTGGTTTAGAATTTATCAAGCAAACCCTGGAGTGAACCACCTCACGGAGTCGAGAAGGTGTCACACATCAGATGCACTTATCTCCAGCATAAGATCTGTATCCTCTGAGGATGTAGCTTACCCTGTATCTTCAACTATATTTTCTGCAGGAAGAGTTTTGGAGCATTTATGGTCCAGTGTAAAACTTTGCCCAAAACAATGATGCAAATCAACAAAATTCAACAATGAGGTGATTGAAGGGACAACACAGACAAGAAGGTTTGGAGAAAAGACTGGAGAAGACAGATTGAGATGGTATGGACATGTCCAGAGGAGGGACAGTGGATACATTGGTAGAAGAATGATCCTAGAGATGGAGCTACCAGGTAGGAGACAAAGAGGAGATTGATGGATGCAGTGAGGGAGGACATGGAGGTAGTTGGAGTCAGAGAATGATGAGACAGAGAGACTGTCCTCCTGAATTGAGAGACAACCAAAGATGTTTGACAAACAACAATGTCAACGTCAGTATTTACAGGGAGGTTGTTGTTTTTCTTTTGGGTTTTTTTTCCTCTTCTTTTGATGAAACTCTCTTTGTCTCTGCAGTTCCCTGCCAGTTCAACCTGACTGATCCAGACGGATACATCGAAGCCCCCCCACAGTCCAGCTCCGCCTTCTACTCCACTGTAGACTGCAGCTACACCATCACCGCTTATATGGGCTACGGAGTGGAGATTCAGGTAGGAACCTTTCTATGTCTGGTTGTAATGAATTGTGATGACTGAGAATGGAAGTTTGGTATATAACAATGATATACAGTATATTGTATTGTATTGTAATATATATGTGGGGCCTCCAGTTATGTCCAAGTGGAAACATTGATGCTTTTATCATTTCTTTACAAATCTGTCAGAATGAACCTGCTTCGGCAGCAGCAGAGTTTCTGTATCTAAACAACACGACACGGAGGCTTCAACGGTTTCACTTATTCAGGTGTGAGAAAATATTCCAATAAGAATCTTCTCAAAAATCTAACAGGATGTCATGGGTTTTTAGGTGCAGGAAAAATAAGAGTGAGGTTGTGAGGTTTGTGGTGAAGATTGAAAACCTATGAAGGGCCACACACACACACACACACACACACACACACACACACTTGATATTAGTGACCATGTCACACTGTGGCCCTGCTGTGTGACCATAGCAACTACAGAAATGGCAGACAGAAATGTTTTTCATGGAAGTGGATTTGTCTGAATGAAATATATTATATATTTTATATATTATATATATATATTACAGCAAAATAAAGTGCAGAAATTGATTACAGACGAGGTCATCTACAGTTGAGATTGATTCTTCTTATATATTATATAATTCTTATCTAAATCGCTGCGTGTAAGTTGGTGTTGAAAAATGTAATTTCTTTCAATGACTCATTCAGACCAGTTTAACTCTGATAATTGTCATTGAGTCTAAAGAATAAATGCTAAAAGTAGATAAATTTATCTGAAGTAATTTACATTGTTATGTGTGGACAGAGAGATGGAAGGACAGACAGACAGACAGACAGACAGACAGACAGACAGACAGACAGACAGACAGACAGACAGACAGACAGACAGACAGACAGACAGACAGACAGACAGATATGTAAGCGGCAGATCTTGTGTGTGATTTGGACAAGATGGCTGACGTACAAAGATTGATCAGTATCTGCTGCAGACAGCTTGAATAATCATAATATTTAAATACTTGGAACCAACAGTTGGTCCAGAATACAAACTGTGAAAGTTGGCAAAAGTGCTCTGGGTCTGTCTGACGCACTTGAACGCAGCATCAAACGTCCTCTGCAGGGAGGGTCTGACCTGCTTTCCTCATCAACGCTCCACCAATTCGTGAGATGGAGTCACTTTGATTTAAAGGCACATGACAGTTTGCTGTCCAGCTGGCATTTAGGAGACGGGAAAATATGTGGAAAAACTCAACTGGCAGAATGTCAAACACTATGATCCACGCAGACGACTCTCCATCTCCTCGAGCCGTGCCAGGATATGAAGGCCGGGTCAGGCTGCACTCACACAGATGAAGGCTGAAGGACAATCAGTGAGAGAAGACAAACAATTCATACATTTGCTCGTCATCTTTTCTCACCTGTCCCTCCACCCTGACCCTCCCTGCTGTAATGTGGACACAGACATTTCTTCTTGCTCGTTGCCAGTCTCCAGTCTAATGTGCTCCACATCTCCAGAGCCGGCTTTTCCAAATCTTTGGGCAGATTTGAATTATGCTTTTTTCCTTTTTTTTTTTTTTTCATCTCAATGTCTGTCATCCAGCACTGCTGGAGTCATGAACTCGGCTCCATTATGTTGTTTCTCTGCTATTGATAGAATCTGCCTCTCTGGGTTTAACTCCCCTCATTATAGCTATAAGGGGAAAATTAAAGCTTGAAGTCATCGTAAAAAGGAAACAAACCACACATTTAAAGAATTGCTGCTAATTTACAGTGATCACAATCACAGCAGTAGGTTTTAAAGGTCTATTTATGAGGCAGCAGTGAGACCTGCACTGATTTATAGCTCTGACACTGGAATACTTCATAAAGACTGAGGTGGACGTAGACAGTAAAAAATTAAAAATATTTTTTATTGGATGTTTCCTAGTGATGGGAGAGAGAAAATTGTGGAAGGTGTTAAGGTGGAGCAGTTAGAACCGAAATCTTAGACTCAAGGTTGAGATGATTTTGGACATGGGTTGAGGAGAGACAGTGAAGCTGTTGGACCACGGATGATGGAGATGGAGCTTTCATCCGTAGTAATGCAGAGACACCGAGGTAGAAGCAGGAGAAGAGGTCATGCAGAGTGGGACAGGATAGAAGATACAAGAACAAATAGAACGTAACATCACAGCTTCTCTGAGAGAACCTCAGAGTGTGAGCACAGTCACCTCTACACAATGTTTTAGCCTGAAGACAGAAGCAGTGAAGATTCTATTCCACTATGAGGCGTTTACTGTCGCTCTGGACTTTCTGACCTTTTGGGAAAGGCTTATGTGGTGATTTAAGGAGCACTTTTGTCTACACCTGAAAACCTGCTCATTCACATGATTAACTCCAAGAGCTTCACCTCCTGCTGCTGCTGCTCATAAAATATACAATGGCAATTAGGCTGCCAACCCTCCAGAGGCCTGGTCCAATATATTTAGGATAAAACATTTCAGCAACGTCTCCTGTCACAAAATGTGGTGCAAGAAGTCGAAGCAAGGACGGATTGTCCAGGCGTCAACACTAGACGGACACTAGACCAGTTGGTCAGTCCTTCAGTTGGTACCAGGTCAAACAGAACAAATGCATAACTTACATAATACCAGTAAATTACAACAAAATCTTTGTAAGGATTTTACCTTGGATTAAAGAGTCAGAGAGGAGACAGACGAAGAGCTTATGTCTTCAAGGAAACAGTGCAACATAAATTTGGATTTCTTCTGACGTATTCCCAGGCACTGAACATATTTCCGGGCGTTGCATAATGTGAAACAAACAGCTCTTTCAAAGAAACCTTGTAAACTGCTTCACCACTTGGAAATGAAGAATTCTGCATTGAAAGACAAGAAGACGTTAGAGGACTAAGAGGACGCTGCTGATAAAGTTGTGTAAACAGAGGTTTAACATTTATTATTGGAATTAGAAAATACTGGTCTTGTCGTCGTCACTTCATTTTTATTAAGATGTATCGATCGGCTACTTAGAAAACATTTTCTGCTCCAGACCATCGTCTCCATAGGACTTGGTCACAGCCATTAGGTGAGACGGGTCATCTTGCATCAAGTCCATTGATAAGGACAAGTCCATACGATTTACCAATAATTTCTTCTGTCTCGGGACATGAAGGTTTAAGAACATGGGTCCTCAGGAGAGACAGTGGAAAACACTGGTCTACACCTACAGATTGGTGATGAAGTTCAGTTTGTTGTCAGGCGTCAACACAGAGGAAAACATCGACCAACCAAGGGGCAAAATATGGTGAAAACATTGCAAATGTTGTCATTTAATTTCATTTCACTTTTAATATCTTTAGCAGCTGGTTGGATAAAAATCAATGTCATAGACAAACAGAAGATCCAGTCTGTGCTCAGTTTTTATCTAAATAAATATCATCACTATTCTGGTTGGTCGTCCAGATTCTGGTCTGTGAACAGATGGCATAGTTGATGGGTTTTAATGTTGGTGCAGTGTGGTTTCTGACAGCGTTTGTGGTGATGGGAGTAAATTAATGGGATGGAAATGTCACACTGAAGCCTTCAGATCCCATGGATCCCATGGCCAGGGGATCCCATCTATTCCTAGTTGTAAAGAAACCCAGAGGAAATGTTAAATGATTGGAGGTGGTTGGTTGTATGGAGATGAGCTGAGAGTCAACAGGGAAACGTTAAAGACCGAGGCTGGAGTGTGAGCGGGACGGCCTCCAAGAAAAAGTGTTGAAAAGACAAAGGCACTAAAAGAATAGGAAAACATTTAGAGACGGTGATGTAGGAATAAAGAGCAGACGGAAAACAACAGGGAAGAAAAGATGGAGAGGGAGAAGAGAAGGAGATAAAGGAGGAGGATGAAAAATCCAGGCGTTCACTCATCTGCTGTTTACTCTCATTATTAAAAGTGACTCCAGTGTGTGGATGCTGTGGCACTTAATTAATTGCTCATGGATTATCTGTCCATTTCTTTGTGTGTGTGTGTGTGTGTGTGTGTGTGTGCAGACGTCTTTAAGTATTCCTCAGATAAAATGTCTCTCAGCATCTATTACCCAAATTAAAGAGTTTCCTCCCTGGATGTATGCACTTTAAATAACGTCAGCCATACGTTAATGAGTCCACTGGACCTGAGAGTTGGTGAAGAGCCTTTATGAACTCCATGCCGCGGCGTCTTATTGGTTTTATTTGGACATAAAGGAAATCTATCTATAAATGACTTCATTAGCATCGCAGAAGCTCTCACTCCTGATTTGAACGATTTCTTTTATTACGAGATGAGCAGGGTTTGATGGAGGAGGTGATGGGGACTGGAAAGGGTTAAAAAGATTTTGAGAAGCGCCATCTTCCAGATCAACAGTGCTGGGCAAGTTACTTATTACTTTACTAGTTACATCTCTGAAAAAGTAACTAATTACGTTACTAGTTACTAAAATATAAAAGTAACTAATAGTTACTTTACTTTAAAAACACATTTAAAAAGTTTAGTGTTGTGTTCTGTAACAACTATCATAAATGTAGCGTAATGTAATGAAATGCTATGGTACTGTAATGGTTATAAAGTTTTATACAGCAGTTATAAGGTTAATGTTTCCAAGTGTGAGGAGGCGTGGTTAGAGCTGTGTGGATGTGAGAGTGTGAGAGTAAGAGAGAGAAGCAGCAGGAAGCAGCGCTGCAATAAGAGTCTGGAAATAAGTTATACGTTCGCTGTAGTATTGAATAAAGTTCTTTATAGCATGGAAGTGTCCGACTGGTATGCCAGCGGGGCATTAAAGTACAATAAAAACAAAATAGATGTTTAGACA